>JADBJO010025931.1:0-23151 GCA_016801955.1 Conus betulinus | reverse complement strand
ACCAGATTCTTTTGAGACTATCCACGAACAGACATTGAAGATCTAGGTATTGATAGTAAATTTTGGGTGGGCAGACGCGAACATGACCGTATTAAATCCAAATTTTGAATTACTGATAATCTATAACGCGTATTAATAATGTCAAAGCAGAGAGAAGCAGTATTGGAAATTGATTTCCAAATGTGAGCTAGTAGATATATGGAGAGGAATTGACCCCAGAAGTTCTCTGATACACTTGGAGAAGAACAAATCCTTTCAACAAAGCGGTTTTTTTTTTTTTGATTTCTTTTTTTTGGTCTCTGACACTTTAGTAACCAATGTTAGAAATGCTGATATCCTTTTTGGATATAGAAGTGATCACTCTTTAATAACCACAGAGGTAACCTTTAAAAAATGACGAAAGAACCAAAGGGTTTTGGAAATTTAAACTCCTCATTATTGAAAGATCATACTTATGGTGAATTCATTAACAATACTAAAGAAGAAATCAAAGAACAATGTATATGCAATATTGCCTTATGCAAGAGAGAAGGTAAAAAGAATACCAGGTGATCAGATTCACTTTATGATATCTGATCAACTGTTTTTTAGATACACTGTTAATGGAAAATTAGAGCAAAAAGTCTATTACGTATAGCATGATAAGAAGAAGGATTTGATCAAACATGAACAAGATCTAGAAAGAGAAATACAAACTCTAGAGACAAAGTCGTTTGTAGATGAAGAAGACCTGACAGCTTTGAATGAGAAAAAAAAACACAAACAGCAGAAATCAGGAAAACAAAACTAGAAGGTATAATTTTAGATCCAAAGCAAGATGGGTACCTCAAGGAGAGAAAATCAATAGATACTTCTGTTCTTTAGAAAAAAAAAAAAGACATTTGTAAGCAAACAAATGTTACGATGGTGACAGATGATAATCAAACACTATTTGAAAGAGATGAGATGTTGCAGGAGACAAAATTCTTTTTTCAGAAATATATAAACAAAAAGAATCGCGGGAAGCTGACACTGATAATTATATACACAGTTTGTCAAAGTTATCTGAAACAGAATCTGAAAACCTGGAAGGGCTGATAACTAAAAAGAAGAAGCATCAGAAGCATTAAAAAGCATGCAAAATGATTAAAAGCCCAGGCACAGATGGAATGACAGTGAATTTCTTTAAGTTTTTTCTGGAGACAGTTAGGTGACTCGTGGTTTGGTCATTAAACAAGGGATTTATTAAGGGGGAAATGTCAATTACTCAAAAGGATGGAATAATAATTTGCATACCTAAAAATGAAAAAAACCTGGGCAATATTTAAAAAATTGGAGACCAAATCTCACTCCTGAATATTACATATTGGATCAAAATGTATAGCTAACAGGATGAAAATAGTTATGTCTAAATTAATCCATGAAGATCAAATTGGATCCATGTCAGGAAGATGCATTGGAGATAACGTTCGAATTTTGTATGACTTAATACATTATTTAGAAAATAAAAAACATGCAGGTGTTACTGATTTCTATTGATTTCGAAAAAGCTTTTGACTCTATTAACTGGAAAACTATGTGGGAAAATTTTGAATGCATCTGGCTTTGGTAATGACATAATTAAATGGATACATACCTTCTATACTAATATCAAGTCCTATGTGATCGTGAATGGAAAAATTTCGAAAAGCTTTGCTGTAGCCAGAGGTTGCCGGCAAGGAGACCCAATATCACCATATTTGTTTTGTTATGTGTGCTGAGATATTAGCATGCAAAATCCGTGAAGATAAAGAAATTTAAAGGAATATATATATAAGATATCAGATACAGAATTTAAGATAAGCCAGTTTGCTGATGACACCTTTTTATTTAGAGGGAGATCAAAAGTCATACAAAAGACTATATATATATATTTAATACTCCGGAGGAATTTGAAGAATTCTCAGGCCTAAAGTTGAATTTTGAAAAAACTATTATGTATGGTTTGGTAAAAATAAGAAATCAAATATCAGATACTTAGCTAATAAGCACATGATATGGAATCCCTCCAAATTTAAAATACTTGGGCTCTAGTTTATGACTGACCTATCGCGTTTAACAGAAATTAATACAGCAGGCAAATTTGTCGAATTACAAACCTTGTTTAAAATTTGGTCTAGAAGGATATGTACACCACTGGGAAGAGTAGCTATCTTAAAATTGCTTATATTATCAAAATTAGTATACTTATGGATATTATTGCCAAACCCACCAAATGATTATATGAAACAATTACAGAAAATGTGTTTTGATTTTGTGTGGGATAAAAAAAACAGATAAAATAAAACAAATTATTCAGTTCATAATGTCGAAAATGGAGGCATTGGAATTCCAAATACAAGCCTTTATTCAGGGTCTGAAATTGTCTTGGGTAAGAAAACTGATTCATAGGCAATTAAAAATGGAAGAAATTAATGAAAATCTTATATCCAGAAAGTGATGAGTTTAAACTGCTATGGTGCTAAGAGATTTACAAATAAAAATACAATCAGTTTTGGAAAGACTTATTTAATGCTTATGATAAATTCAACACTCATGTTGAATTAGATAACAAACACAGAGATGACGGCTGAACCCATATTTTTTAACAACAAATTCGAAATGAATAAGTCATTACTTTTTTAAAACTTGGAACCTAAAAAAATGTATGCCTTGTGAAAGATGTTTTGAAAGAAAATGGCGAGTATTAAAAACTACTGAATTTTCAGGAAAGTGGGGATCTAACAGTAAATTATCTTAACTACTTGGTTGCATTCAAGCAATCAAAGAATATACCAGAAAAAAGAAATATAATCTTCAAAAATAAAAGTAGCAACGAAAATGATAAATCAGTACATATAATATCTGGAGTACATAAAAGAAACAAAGATTTTTTACAATTACTCATACAGAAACATGAAATATTCGACATAAAAGCCTTTATGAAGTGGGAAACTCGATTAGCCATATATATTAATTGGGAGAGTGTTTTAAAAAATAAAGATTAATACAATAAAAGAAATAAAACTTAAATGGTTTCAACTTAAACTATGTCATGGAATTTTAGTGTCAAATATCCTATTACAAAAAATGGGAGTAACTGATAATGACACAAATGCAACTTCTGTTGCAATGAAAGAGAAACTGTGCAACATTATTCATGGTACTGGTCCATTCTCACAGATGTTTGGACAGATTCGAAATAAGAGAGAAGTGCAGTAACTGTAAAAGATTATCATTATTGTTGAATTAATCTTATTTGGCACATACGATAAAACACTAACTGAAGATACTTTGATTCTAATTATTTATGGGCAAAATTCTTGTTTTCTAAGTGCAGGATAACTCACATAAAACCAAAACTGGAAATATTTGGTTGAAACCAAACCATAAGTATACGTTGGAAAAATATGAACATGTACTAAATATGTGGTTACTATGATTTAAAAAAAAATGGCTACCATACTCAGGATTGTTGTGTTTGAGGGATAGTAGTCAATATGGATGATCCTTCAATACACTGCATGATGCTGTGTTTTAAAAAAGGGGAAAAAAGTTTTTCAATACATATTGAATATTACTGACATTGCTATGAACAAAGAATTCAAAACAATTTTGTGCTGCTGTATGAGGACCTTGTAGAAAAATACCCTTTGTACATATTATGGTAGTTATGAAAAAAAAATGTACTTTTTTGTTCTGTGGAATACTGTAATGTCATTGCTGAATATTCATTTTGAAAGAAAAGAACCTTCATTGCAAGAGGGGGAGGAAAAAAAAGAAAAAGAAAAAAAGAAAGAGAAAACAAAAAGAACAGAAAGTGTGACAGCTAACAGAAGTGATGTGATACCAAACTTCATTCCGTGCAACTGACATAGCTCCATGGTCCATCAGTGCTCTGACTGTGTCAGTCTGACCAAGTGTGACAGCTAACAGAAGTGGTGTGACACCATCTTTATTGTGCATTGACATCAGCTCCTTTGGTCTATCATGGCTCTGACTATGTCAGTCTGACCAAATATGACAGCCACCAGAAGTGGTGTGAAAACACCTTCATTTCCTACATTGACATCAGCTCCATGGTCTATCATGGCTCTGACTGTGTCAATCTGACCAAGTACGACAGCCCACAGAAGTGGTGTGACACCCATGTTCATCCTGTGCATTGACATCAGCTCCATGGTCTATCAGCGCTCTGACTGTATCAGTGTGACCAAGTGTGACAGCTAACAGAAGTGGTGTGACACCATCTTTATTCTGTGCATTAACACCAGCTCCATGGTCTATCAGTGCTCTGACTATATCAGTCTGACCAAGCATGACAGCCCACAGAAGGGGTGACATCATCTTCATTCTGTGCATTGACATCAGCTCCGTGGTCTATCAGTGCTCTGACTGTATAGTGTGACCATACCTGACAGCCCACAGAAGTTGAATGACACCATCTTCATTCTGTGCATTGACATCAACTTCATGGTCTATAAGTGCTTTGATTGTATCAGTCTGACCAAGCATGAGAGCCCACAGAAGTGGTGTGCCACATCTTCATTCAGTGCACTGGCATCAGCTCCATGGTCCATCAGTGCTCTGACTGTGTCAGTCTGTCCACGTAAGACAGCAAACAGAAGTGGTGTGACACCATCTTTATTCTGTGCATTGACATCAGCTCCGTGGTCTATCAGTGCTCTGACTGTGTCAGTCTGACCATACCTGGCAGCCAACAGAAGTGCTGTGTCACCATCTTTATTCTGTGCATTGACAGCAGCTCCATGGTCTATCAGTGCTCTGACTGTGTCAGTCTGACCATACCTGGCAGCCCACAGAAGGTGTGACACCCCGAATGCTCTCAGCACCGATATCAGCCCCAGCCTGAAGAAGGAGACTGACAATATCAGCAACATCCTCCCATCTGTCACTACACACCAGTGTCAACACTGTCATTCCCTCACTGTCACTGTCGTGCACACCAATTTCATACAGAAGACAGAACTGCACTTCTCTTTCATCTGCCCTACAAATACATCTGAAGATGTGATCTGTGTCACTCTGCTTTCTGTTCTTTGCAGCCTGTGTACGTGTCCTGTCAGCCAGCTGATAAGGGTGTCACTCCTTTTCTGTTTTTCTGGGTGATGACAGCACCAGCTTTCAGACACAGTCTGACAACCCCTGTCTCCCCACTGTTCACAGCAACATGAAGGAGGAGGGAGTCGCCATCTTTGTCCGTCTCACTCACCACCCTGTCTGTCAGCAGTCGGAACACAAGGTACCAGAGTTGTCTGTCCTTTACCTGGAGCTGCAGTCTGTCACCGGTCACTTGAATTGTGAGGAGATCAGGGGGATGGGAAGGGAGGGATCAAGGAGATACAGTAGTTTCCCTTGAAGAGACTCTGCCCCATGAATTAATTCTTTCTGTTTTTGAACTTCCTGAGTCAAACATGGGCCAGGGAACGGAAAATCCATGATGCAATCTGGGTGTGTTTTGAACAGTTCTGCAGTTACATTTCAGACAAGACTGACTGAAGCCTGCTCTGGGAGGTCTGTGTCACATGATCAAAGAGTGAACAAGCCATCAGCACCACAGCTGACAGTTGTCTGACTGTCTCCACCCTGGCCAAAACACCAGTGGGTCAGATTGGGAGATGGAAGGAAGGCCGACCAGTAGACCAGCGGTAGATGATGCACAGGATCCACAGCATTCAACAGCTGCTTCATCCTCTTCCTGTCCTTGGAACAATACTCTTCCAGTTCCTGCAAAAAGACAGGACACTGAAGACAGGGATGCTGAGAGATGCCTTGAAGGTTACCTTCAATGATGTCTGTATAGATCCTCTTCACCAACGCCTGGCGATCCACTGTGCAGCATTCGGGATCTGAAGAACAGCTTGGAACTGCTCCAACAGTGACACACTGATTACAGGACAGACCCGCAGACACTCTCTGTTCTGTCACTGTTAGCTGCACAAACTTCACAAGGAATGGGATGTCGCACACTTTCAGCAATGTAGGCAGACGGAAGAAAACGACCCAAAGCCAGCCCAGCAGCCTCGTACAACACCCGTTTTTTAAATATCCCTCGGAACAATATGGTTCCCTGCAGGATGTCTGCATACCTTGTCAGAGTGTCAGCATCAATATCAGGCAGCCCAAGCTTCTGCAGATTTGATGCAGTTTCTGAAAGATTGTGCAGGTAGTGAGACACTCCCTTCATAGTCAGCACTAACACTGCAACAAAAATGGTTCCATAGGTTTTGTCCAGAACCATCTCTTTGAACAGCAGAGCATGACCCTCAGCTGGTATTAAAAATATAGAAGTAGGATTTTCTGGAGACCACCAGTTCTTTATCATATAAGCACAGCACCAAGGAAAAACAGGACCACTCTCGTCATTGTCTACAACTGTCTTCACTATCTGACATTGCCTGTCACTCTCAAAGAGAAAGTTTGTCCAGATGGAAATTAAATAAGCGCTCCCTGACATCTGTTGGCAGACATTTTGTCAACTTCACAATGGCACTGTCATCTTTCAGAGGACTGTCCAAGTGACTTTCCAACTGCTGGAGTTCATGCAGTATGTGTGGGTACACGGTGATCACCAGCCTGCACCATCCATGTCTGATCATCTCCAGCACAGTGTTCAGATTCTTCTTCCAGGCACTGTGCTGCTGACTGTCAAGACAAACCTTGCCAAAATTCTCATCCAGCACCACAGTGCTGCGCTCCTGTTCCCCCACCTTGGATTTCCACATTTTACATCATCCAGGATGTAAACTGAAAACCCCTCCCTTCTGCTACGTCTGGAAAGAGCTGAGGCCGTGGTGGTCTTCCCACAGCCAGGGGGTCCACACAGTATCACCAATCCAGTGCTGTGAAGTATCTCGTCTGCTTCCTCTAGGGCTGGTGTCGATACATAGTCACTGACATCCTTGTCCATTGTGAGGTTGCTGGCTCCTGAAAATGGACTTCAGACTGTTAGAAGTATACATACAATCTATGGAATGTTTGGTAAGATGGACAGTGGTTCAACTCAAATAAGTATAGAAGCACAGCTACAGGCTGATTCCATACAAAAATTTACTGCAAAATTCCTCTAGGTTGCTACACAATGAAAGGTGCTGGTCTGGAATAAGAGAAACTTCCACAGTTGTAGCAAAAAACCATTGTTTGAAATTCAATTCTAGTAGAACACAGTTTGTGAATATGAAAGGACAAAGCTGCATTGCAATTTCTTTGGGATAAGTCAAGAAAAAAACAAAGTATGAATTTTGTTCCATATGTTCCAGATATCTATCATCAACCTACTAGACTACATGCATAACAGATTGAAGAATTAGTCATCAGATTGATATTAAAAAAACAAAAAAACAAAACGCAATGCTGCGTCTCAAAACATCAAAACAGAAGCAAAAGCTCACATACCTGAAAAAGATCTAAAAGCAATACACAAAAATGAAATGTAATTGTTCAAGGAATTCTATTCACAACCACCCTTCTGTTCCGTTTCAGGTTTCAGACCAATATGAACAAAGAAGGCTAGTAACAACTCTATACTTCCCCCATGAAATATTTCAGATGCTAGAATTGGCAAAATCTTTTCCATCTAGATTTCATATATCACATTATCAACTGTGTAACAATCCCTCTCCTCCCCCTAGGGATAAAAAAAGATACTAGATCCTTGTAAATAACAGCATCAAACCATTCCTGCATCAATAGATCCTTGTCAATCACAACATCAAACCATTCCTGTGTCCCATAGATCCTTGTCAATCGCAACATCAAACCATTCCTGTATCCTAGAGATCCTTGTCAATCACAACATCAAACCATTCCTGTGTCCCATAGATCCTTGTGAATCACAACATCAAACCATTCCTTGCCTCATAGATCCTTGTGAATCACAACATCAAACCATTCCTGTGTCCTAGAGATCCTTGTGAATCACAACATCAAACCATTCCTGCATCCCACAGATCCTTGTCAATCACAACATCAAACCATTCCTGTGTACTATAGATCCTTGTGAATAATAACATCAAACATTCCTGTGCCCCATAGATCTTTGTCAATCACAACATCAAACCATCCTGTGTCCCATAGATCCTTGTCAATCACAACATCAAACCATTCCTGTGCCCCATAGATCTTGTCAATCACAACATCAAACCATTCCTGTGTCCCATAGATCTTTGTCAATCACAACATCAAACCATTCCTGTGCCCCATAGATCCCTGTCAATCACAACATCAAACCATCCTGCATCCCATAGATCCTGGTCAATCACAACATCAAAACCATTCCTGTGTCCTAGAGATCCTTGTGAATCACAACATCAAACCATTCCTGTGTCTTAGAGATCCTTGTCAATCACAACATCAAACCATTCCTGCATCCCATAGATCCTTGTGAATCGCAACATCAAACCATTCCTGCATCCATAGATCCTTGTGAATCGCAACATCAAAACCATTCCTGCATCCCATAGATCCTTGTCAATCACAACATCAAACCATTCCTGTGTCCCAGATCCTTGTCAATCACAACATCAAACCATTCCTGCATCCCATAGATCCCTGTGAATCACAACATCAAACCATTCCTGTATCCTATAGATCCTTGTCAATCACAACATCAAACCATTCCTGTGTCCCATAGATCCTTGTGAATCACAATATCACACCATTCCTGTGTCCTAGAGATCCTTGTGAAACACAACAAAACCATTCCTGCATCCCATAGATACTTGTGAATCACGACATCAAAACCATCCTGTATCCTATAGATCCTTGTCAATCACAACATCAAACCATTCCTGCGTCCCACTGATCCTTTTAAATCACAACATGAAAAATATTCCTGCATCCTATGGATCCTTGTTTCTAACCCCTAGAACACAAATCATGCCTTGTTTCTAACCCCTAGAACAGAAATCATGCCTTGTTTCTAACCCCTGTTACACAAATCAGTTTGTTTCTAACCCCTGTTATACAAATTAGGCATTGTTTTTGGATTTTCCCAACCAGTGTTGTTTTTACACTCTGTCAGACCAGTCTTACACCTTGTTTTCAGCCTCTGTCAAGAAAGTGTTGACTTTGTCTTAACCTATGACAAACCAGTATCACGCCTTGTTTTCCCTTCTGTCAGACCAATATACGCCTTGTTTTTATTTTCTTTCAGACCAGTATTATGCCTTGTTTATTTTCTTTCAGACCAGTATTATGCCTTGTTTTTAGCTTCTGTCACACCAGTATTATGCCTTGTTTTTAGCTTCTGTCACACCAGTATTATGCCTTGTTTTTAGCTTCTGTCACACCAGTATTATGTCTTTGTTTTTAGCCTCTGTCAGACCAGTATTATGTCTTTGTTTTTAGCCTCTGTCAGACCAGTATTATGTCTTTGTTTTTAGCCTCTGTCAGACCAGTATTATGTCTTTGTTTTTAGCCTCTGTCAGACCAGTATTATGTCTTGTTTTTAGCCTCTGTCAGACCAGTATTATGTCTTTGTTTTTTAGCCTCTGTCAGACCAGTATTATGTCTTTGTTTTTAGCCTCTGTCAGACCAGTATTATGTCTTGTTTTTAGCCTCTGTCAGACCAGTATTATGTCTTTGTGTTTTAGCCTCTGTCAGACCAGTATTATGTCTTGTTTTTAGCTTCTGTCAGACCAGTATTATGTCTTGTTTTTAGCTTCTGTCAGACCAGTATTATGTCTTTGTTTTTATCTTGCGTTAGAGAGTGTTAGAACTTATTTCAACCTTCGTCAGACCAGTCTGTATTATTCTGCATATCTCTCAGTAAGCCGTACCTTCTAGAACAGACATTCTGCATCTCTCTCAGTAAGCTTTACCTTCTAGAACAGACGTTCTGCACATCTCTCAGTAAGCCTTACCTTCTAGAACAGACATTCTGCACATCTCTCAGTAAGCTTTACCTTCTAGAACAAACATTCTGCATCTCTCTCAGTAAGCCTTACCTTCTAGAACAGACATTCTGCATCTCTCTCAGTAAGCCTTACCTTCTAGAACAGACATTCTGCATCTCTCTCAGTAAGCCTTACCTTCTAGAACAGACATTCTGCATCTCTCTAGTGAGCCTTACCTTCTAGAACAGACATTCTGCATCTCTCTCAGTAAGCCTTAACTTCTAAAACAGACATTCTGTACATCTCTCAGTAAGCCTTACCTTCTAAAACAGACATCTGCACATCTCTCTGTAAACCTTACCTTCTAGAACAGACATTCTGCACATCTCTCAGTAAGCCTTACCTTCTAGAACAGACATTCTGCATCTCTCTCAGTAAGCCTTACCTTCTAGAACAGACACTGGGTTGCAAAATGTTTGGAACTTGACCATGACATCTTGTCCATCTCCTGTAGGAATGGTCACACTCCTCAGTGCTTGGTTTCTTCATTCTGACGTAAGTCTCTTGAAGCTGACATGGTTCTGAAATTGAAAGAAATCAAGTTTCCAATAATTACTGATATCATTATGAACAGAGATTCAAGGAACATTCTGGCCAGTATATATGATGAAACCATACTGAATGAAACACATGATAATCCACCATTTTATATAGGTCATTTTCAACCATTCTTTGACCAGAAACACAACACATATAGACTATCTTTTTTTAGCCCCAGGCAGATAGTCCCCATGTTTTCACTGTGAGAACCACGCAAACATTCAGTCAGTCCCATGTCTAAAACTACAAATACACATTCACTGATTCAGGCTCCGAAAGTACTGGATATGTGGATATGGTTGAATTTAAGATTGATTTACCTGTGGACACTTCTGTGCAAAGTGTACATCACACACTAATGTGTATCAAAGTCTTAACCCAAAAAACATGTAAATCCCATGAAGTATACTGTTTAAACAGAAGCTAGCGCAACAGTTTTTATGTAAGTAAAAATATTAAGTATTGCTGCTGTCAGTCTTGCAACCCTTTTAAACATTCTGTACATTGTGGGTGTGCACACCCCTCCCCCCCATTTTCACTGAGTCAAGGCATATAAACTGTCACTTTCCATACATCATGAATGTGCACCCACCTTCCTATCCATCCTCTATTTGCACAGAGTCAATGCCCACTTACCCCCCACCTCCACTCCATTTGTATAGCGTCCAAGCACAAACCGTCATTTCCATACACCATGGGTTAGTACATTCCCCCATTTTACATTATGGGTGTGTTCACACATTCTCATTTTTAGAGAGTCAAAGCACAAACTGTCACTTTCCATATGTCATGGGTTAGTTCATCGCCCCCATTTTTATAAGTCAAGGCATAAATTGTCACTTTTCCATCTACCTTGGGTAAGTATTCCCCCCCCCCACCCATTTTTAAAGAGTCAAGGCACAAATTGTCACTTTCCATATATCATGGGTAAGTATACACACCCCCATTTCTATTAAGTCAAGGCACAAATTGTCACTTTCCATCCACCTTGGGTAAGTACACACACCCATTTTTTAAAGAGTCAAGGCACAAATGTCACTTTCCATACCCTGTAGGTGTGCTAATACCCCAATGTGCACAGACTCAAGGCTCAGTTCAGTTCAGTTCAGTGGTTTATTTAATGTCTTTTCATGGCCAGATGATATTAGACACTTGTTAAAAAAATAAATACATATTAAAAAAAAAAAGGAAAAAAAAAGAGAAAGAAAAACCTTCATACTCAACTTCTTTAGTATTTGCAAAGCCACATCTGATATGTGCATATTTACATAAGTGAAATAGACTCAAGGCACAAACTGTCATTTTCCATACATTGTAGGTGTGCTCACATCCCAATTTGTATAGACTCAAGACATAAACTGTCACTTTCCACACACACTGTGGGTGTACACACATCCCCATTTCTATAGAATCAAGGCACAAACTGTCAATTTCCAAACACCATGGGTGTATATCCCCCCATACATGCCTACCCCTAAAAATGAATTTCAGTAGCACTGATTTCAAATTTCAGTAGCACGGACTCAAAATCAGTAGCATTCATTTTTTTCTTTTGAAACACTTTGTGGAAAGAGTTGGTCAGGGTGTCATAATCAGCTCAACCTATGCATAGAATAAGACAAAACTTTACCGCCATGTTTTAATTACAGAAAATGCGATGTCACAAATCACGCACTTTGTTTTTGAATCGTCAGAGTCCAATTTCACAATGAAGGGAAATTTGCCACTGTATTGTCCACGAACTTCTGTGACGGCTGACGCTTTTTTGATGCAGCTTCATTGGCATCACCAGCTGGCACATCCATTCGCTTTCTCTTTGTATAAGACGCCATGTTCATCAAAACTTCAATTACTTCCGATATCCGGCTTAGTACTTCCGCTTTCAAAAGCATCGTTTGCTTGAATAACTGAGTTTAACGTCCATCTATAGCAGAAGCCGTTGGAGACATACACTATTCATCTGCTGATGAAGACGGGGCTTTACGTCCCTTTTACCATTCGGTGTTCTGCTTCTGCTTTCAAAAGCATCATCTGCTTCAACTCACAATCGTTTTAAGTAAATTTGTTGAAAAAATCTTTTACCGTAACAAAAAAAAAATTTCCGTTATCGCCATAACTACTTCGGTTTTTTTTGTTATTGCCATAGAAAATGCGGAAGTTCCGTAGGGGTAGGCATGTATGTCCCCCATCCCCCCATTTTTTTTTTTATAGAGTCAAGGCATATACTAATGAATTTCCATACATTATGGGAGTGCACACACCCATACTGTCACTGAGTTAAGCAAGAAATGTCGCATTCAAAACATTGTGGGTGAAATATACACCCATACTAATCAAAATTCAATTCTCTACATCTGCATTTTTTTTTTAAAAAAAAAAAATGTCCCTTTTATCATGGGACAAGGGGGACAAATTTTCCAACTGCACCAGTTACAGCATCAGTATCCTTCTTTCTGGAACAAGTTTGGATCTGGACTTATTGTTCATCTGGACTTTGCAGCAGTTGCAGGCAGCATCATATACCTAGTTCCCAGCAGATGACCTTGCACCAAAAGGACAGCAAAGTCTTTACACAGGACTTGATCAGCTGATGGTTGAATGGATGCAGAGAAGGGTAACCCTGACCAGCCTGTCCATCCCACTAAGGAAAACATCCCAACATGCATGCAGGCCTTTACACTTGGCACACCATCTGATACAACACAGAAGAAAAGGACGGCATCCGTCTGTCTCCAGAGACAATGGTGCTGTGCCGTGAATTAGTTTGCTGTGGAGTTATGCCCTTACGTGGAGTTATGTCTTCAGCACCTGTGGCTGAAGAGCCCGATCCTTGAGCAGCACACTCTGTTGGTAGAAGAAAAGGAAAGGAAGAAACAATGAGAGTTTGAGCAGCGTATGTAAGAAGGCCAAAACAAGGGAGAAGACAGCGAACAAGGTGGTGGTGGCACCACGACTGGCATGATGACAGAAGAAAAACCTTGTCAGCTTGCTTCAGCTGCAGTGCAGGTGCTTTCTTGAAGATCTGTCAGCAATGTGCAGACATCATGCAAAACCACAACTCTGAGCACACCAATTCAATGCAGAATGGATGGGAGGAGAGGGCACTGTAGAGACAGAGCACAGAGAGGAGTAAGGCAGGATGAGAGAAACACAGAGGAAGAAGAAAGGAGAGAGGGGTTGGGAAAGGGGTGAGAAAGGAGTGGCCATGAGAAAGGTAAAACAACATATTTTCAAACTCATGCTTATGTCCAGGGTGTTCACTGACTTTAGGAATGTTAAATATATGGTAGTTTTGTTTTGTTGTTCAGATTTTGTTTTCTTCTCTTGATTTTTATGATGGAAGGCGAAAGGTGGAGAAGTGGGAACAAGACAGGGGAGGGGGGTGGTGGTGGTATGTGTGTGTGGAGTGAGGGAGGGGAAGAAGGGGGAGCATACTCTGTGACCTTGAAGTTAAATGAATGTGAACTCTCCAGCCCAGCCCCCCCCCCCCCCCCCCCTCCCCGAAAAACATGGTTCCTATGCACTCCCAAGAACAAAATTCAAGGAGATTTCAAAGGGGGGGGGTGTCTCTTAAGGCTACAATACTTGCATAAAAATTGAAAAAATAAATGGCAGTTTGATTTTTCTGCGTTCAGGTTGATGAAAAAAAATATTAAAAAACAAAAATTACAAACATCATCCCGATCCTGGATTGTCATTTGCTAATAACCAAGGGAAATAATTTGCAACTTCACCAAAATTGATGAAGTTACAATGATCTCCATTGGTTTTACAGCAGACAATCCAGGATCGCGACAATGTTTGTAAAATATTTTTGAAATAATGTTTCATTAACCTGAACGCAGAAAAATCAAAACTGCCATTTCTTTTTGCCACATATTAAAAACTTTTGAAGCCGATGGCTTGATTTTCAAAGGTTTTCAAGGTTTAGTCAACAGAACCACATTGATTTTCAAAGGTTTTCAAGGCCTTGAAATTTGCTGTCAGAATTCAAGGAGTTTCAAGGAGCCTACGAACCCTGAAAAAAAAAAAAGGTCAGTACAGCCTTGGAAAGCAGCTCAGTTATCTCCATTGTATCACTTCAAGTGCTCACTCTGCCTGTACATGCGCATGTATGTATGTGTGTGGAGGGGAGGTGCAGGTATGGGTATAAGTGAGATTGACTGTGCGTGAGAATAAATGTGTGTGTGTGTGTGTGTGTGTGTGTGTGTGTGTGTGTGTGTGTGTGTGCGTGTGTGTGTGTGTGTGTGTGTGTGTATGTGTACGTGCGTGCGTGCATGCACATGTGCACATGCATACATGCATGTGTGTGTGTGTGTCACTGTGTGTGTGTGTGTGTGTGTGTGTGTGTGTGTGTGTGTGAGCATGCATACAAGGAATGTTGATTTGTATAAGAGCAAAATCAAGCGACACACCAAACCATCAATTTTGTTTTTGAAGATTTGAAACTGCTGATCTTTCTAGAAGTTATTCCTCCTGATTTTAATCACTCAATTTTGTTTGTGTACACACCAGCATGCTTTTTCTCTTAAGTACATACATGCAAACACATGCTAACACACAGACAGAAAGACACACATACAGAAATGTGCACGCATGGAAAGAAAGAAAAGTGATCACAAACTGTAAGTGAAAACAGTGACCAAGAGTTCAATTTTTGTTACGTGTAACGGACTTTCTCAAAAAAAAAAAAAAAAAAAAAAAAAAAAACTCAACTCAAAAAATCTAAAAAAACAAAATAATACAAAACAAAGTGGTGTACGAACAATGAGAATGTATAAAAAAAATTTGGTGTTGTGGACACACACTATGTATGGAAAGGAAAACCTTGATAACATCCATATAAAAGTATGAAGGTGTGGACACTTGTGATGTACAAGACATGGTGGTGATAAAGTACATCCAATTCAATTTTCAGGGACTACTAGCTGACCACAAGGAGCAGCGTCAGAGCTGTCAGCTCATCAAAGTCCATTCTCTGAACAGAGACATGGTGGTAATAAAGGACATCAAAGTCCATGCTCTGAACAGAGACATGGTGGTAATAAAGGACATCAAAGTCAATTCTCTGAACAGAGACATGGTGGTAATAAAGGACATCAAAGTCAATTCTCTGAACAGAGACACAGTGGTAATAAAGGACATCAAAGTCCATTCTCTGAACAGAGACATGGTTGTAATAAAGGACATCAAAGTCCATTCTCTAAACAGAGACATGGTGGTAATAAAGGACATCAAAAGTCACTGCTCTGAACAGAGACATGGTGGTAATAAAGGACATCAAAGTCAATTCTCTGAACAGAGGACATGCTGGTAATAAAGGACATCAAAGTCCATTCTCTGAACAGAGACATGGTGGTAATAAAGGACATCAAAGTCAATTCTCTGACAGAGACATGGTGGTAATAAAGGACATCAAAGTCAATTCTCTGAACAGAGACACTGTGGTAATAAAGGACATCAAAGTCCATTCTCTGAACAAAGACATGGTGGTAATAAAGGACATCAAAGTCACTGCTCTGAACAGAGACATGGTGGTAATAAAGGACATCAAAGTGAATGCTCTGAACAGAGACATGGTGGTAATAAAGGTCATCAAAGTCCATTTCTGAACAGAGACATGGTGGTAATAAAGGACATCAAAGTCCATTCTCTGAACAGAGGACATGGTGGTGATAAAGCACATCAAAGTCAAGTCTCTGAACAAAGACATGGTGGTAATAAAGGACATCAGTCAATTCTCTGACCAGAGACATGGTGGTAATAAAGGGCATCAGTCAATTCTCTGAACAGAGACATGGTGGTAATAAAGGACATAAAGTTAATTCTCTGAACAGAGACATGGTGATAAAGCACATCAATGTTAATTCTCTAAACAGAGACATGGTGGTAATAAAGGGACATCAAAGTCAATGCTCTAAACAGAGACATGGTGGTGATAAAGCACAAAGTCAAGTCTCTGAACAGAGACATGGTGGTGATAAAGCACATCAAAGTCAAGTCTCTGAACAGAGACATGGTGGTAATAAAGGACATCAAAATCCATTCTCTGAACAGACACGGTGGTAATAAAGGGCATCAAAGTTAATTCTCTAAACAGAGACATGGTGGTAATAAAGGACATCAAAGTCAATTCTCTGAACAGAGACATGGTGGTAATAAAGGACATCAAAGTCCATTCTCTGGAACAGAGACATGATGGTAATAAAGGACACTGAAGAAACCGTCACACTAACCTAAATGTGGAGCAGACATGGAGCGAAGGCTACAGCTGAGATGTTGGAGTGAGGTGGTTACATCTGGACAGTTCCATTGGAGCAAATCTGTAGTCCAATTCAGAGCCTGCATTGTTTGACCGACACTGACTGGGGGCATACTCACAGCAGGAAGTGTTGGGCTCAGGTCAGAGGTTGGTGGAGTGCCTTTAACAGGTATGCATCACTCTGTCTGAAAAAACCAATCGAGACTGACTCCTGTGTTATTAAAAACAAGTAAAATACAAATGAACCCCCCAAAAAAGATGTTAAGTGGTGCAGATTTAATGTACTTTTCAGTACAGACAAGAAAATGTTCAACAATACATCTTCCTCTGACGTAACATAAAACAGACATCATCAACAAAATAAAAAGCACAAAACAATACTTCTCTGATAGCTGTCAGCATCAGAATCAATGCATTCTCATGCTGACAGCTATGATGGAAAATATTGTTTGGTGCAGTGGCAATCATGTTTCACTTGTACCTATCATTCTCTCTCATTCCCCTCCACACACGCACACACACACACACACACACACACACACACACACGCATCTGCGTACAACACACACACTGAACGCAGAGGATAAATGAATAAGTTACCACCAGACAGTCTGATTCATGCACACAAACATAAGAAAAAAAGTGATGTACTGCATTGTAAAAAAGTGTGTAAAAAACAAACTAAAAACGAATCTGATGCAATCTACATGATAATAATTCATAGAGTGTGGATCTGTGAAAATCAACAACATAAAAACAAAAAGTATCAACACTTTTTTCTTTTTAACAGTGTCCACAGCACAGAAGTAAAAAGCATCAATGTTTTTTCTTCTGACAACATATATGTCTCTCAGAGTCAGACTTCGCAGTATGAACAGACGAGTCACGATGCTACAAAAAAAAAAAGGTTATTATCTACTGCAGATTACAGCCTGATATGGCTCTTCAAAGCTGGCTGAACTGTAAACAACATGAACTGAATAAACAAACACAAAAAAACCTTGATATGGCTCTTCAAAGTTGGCTGAACTGTAAACAACATGAACTGAATAAACAAACACAAAAAAACCTTGATATGGGTCTTCAAAGTGGCTGAACTGTAAACAACATGAAGTGAATAAACAAACACAAAAAAACCTTGATATGGCTCTTCAAAGTTGGCTGAACTGTAACCAATATGAAACTGAACAAACAAATACAAAAAAAATAAAACTTGATTGGCTCTTCAAAGTTGGCTGAACTGTAAACAAATGACCTGAATAAACAAACACACAAAACCTTGATATGGGTCTTCAAAGTTGGCTGAACTGTAAACAATATGAAAACTGAATAAACACAACACAAAAAAACCTTGATATGCTCTTCAAAGTTGGCTGAACTGTAAACAACATGAACTGAATAAACAAACTGAATAAACAAAAACAAAAAACCTTTGTGAAATGGCTCTTCAAAGTCGGCTGAACTGTAAACAACATGAACTGAAATAAACAAAACACAAAAAACTTGCCCATTCATGATTTTCAAGAAGCAGTTGAGACTTATCTACAATGTCAGATTTCTGATGAGAAAAAAGTTTTGTGTGTGTGTGTGTATGTGTGAGTGCATGTGTACGCGCGTGCATGCATGCATGCATGCGTGCGTGTGTGTGAACTTCTGATGTGAAAAAAAGGGGGCTTTCAATGTCAGCCCCATTAGCTGCAGTCAAGTGTAATCTTGACTTCTGTGCCCAGGCAAAACAATTATTTTTTTACCATGGAGCACAGTACACTCAGTGGAGGAGGTGATATCCTCCTCCCCCCATATCCCCCCCTCCCCTCCATCCCCCTTGTCTTTTTTCTATCCTCTCTGACATCAGGTAAGTCCTGATATCCCAAGCGGCCTCCAACTCAACTCATCCAGAACTTTCCCCTTCTTAGGATGAAACAGCGTGAACCAAAACTCAGCTTGAACTGTGTGAAAATTAATGTGAATATTTCACCCTTATATAACCAAGTAAAGTTGAAGTGTGAAAGTGCACTCGACTGGTGACAGTTCTTTGTTATTCAATCAGTATTGAATGTTTCAGCTTCCGTCTGTCTCTTGGAGCTACAAGTACTTCTAAGAGTACAAACCTAAGGAAACTTTATCCCTGAGCCGCTATTCAGTATTTCAACAGTCCCAAGTGAAAAACAAACATTTTTTTTCAATGAGTAGAACTGGAAAAGTTGCTCTTTCCATAACTAGTAAGAGAGAGGGTTGAGGTGAAATGTTACCATAACTCTAATAGAGAAAACATTCCCAGTCCTTCCCCTGGGGGACACACCGACCACCCCCAAGTCACATCACAGCATTATTCCCTATCTAGAGTCCACCTTCAATATAATTTACTCACATACCTGTGTGGTTACGCTTGCAAACACCATTTATGTTAAAAAAATCAAGTTTTAAAAAAAATTAAAGACATTGGAGTCAATGTCCACATCTTTGAATGTTTTAGTATCTGGTGTTCAATTTATCTGTACAGAAACATATTCCATATCTGTGCCATTATGTTTAGGAAGGTGAATTTTTTCCTTGAATTAATATCACAGTGACCTATAAGTATTTTTGTTATTAGAATCACTTGTTTTATCATAAACTGTTTATCTGAGAAACCTTGCTTATATTTTTGTTATTCAAGATTTCATATGAAGATTATGAAGATTTCACAGGTTTCAGTTAAATCACCTCTTATCTTCTGCCTGTAAAAGAATGTAGATTGAGGTACTAAAGCCTGTCATCATGATTTGATTCATAACAACTTGACCCTAAATTCTATTCTGAGGTTCACTTCACCACGTAAAAACAACAGCCTGCTGGAGCCCTGCCTGTACCAGAGGTGTGTGCATGTGTGTGTGTGTGAGTGCGTGCGTGCGTGCGCGGTGCGTGCGTGTGCGGTGCGTGTGCGTGTGTGTGTGTGTGTGTGTGTGTGCACGTGTGTGTGTAAAAAAAAGACAATCTGTTGACAGTGTTTTGGACCAACACAAAGATGTTTTTGATGGAGAAACTGGACAGTCTGAAAGAGAACTTCACCTTCAGACAGACAAGGAATCAAATCCAGTCAAAAATGCCCAGCAAAAAAAGGTTGCTGTCTGTGAGAGAAAGAAAGAAAAAAGATGAACTGAAAAGACTTGAGGAGTTGGGAGTTGTCAGTCGAGTGGATCATCAACTGACTGGATCAGTAGCCTAGAGGTAGTAATGAAATCCAACAGGAAAATCATAATGTACATTGATCTAAAGCCTTTGAACAAAGCACTCAACAGAAATGAATATCCAACTCCAACACTGGATGATGGTTCTATCCAAATTTAAGAACATTCTCATTCTCAATCAATGCCTTTGTCCTTGCACTGAACTCTGAAGCGATCAAAAGATAAGTGAATTTTCACTGTTCTATTCGTTTGTGTCTTACCTGAAGAAGACCTATGAGGTCAAAAAGTCTTGTGTTTTGTCTTGTGACTCGTTTGTCCATGTTTCTCTGGGCGGCTCGCTAACATTTATTTATGACAAATTAAGAAAGCAAAATACTTTTCACACTGTGATTTGAAGAATGGGTTTTGGCATGTAGAAACTTAATGAAAGGAGGAGCTACCTGAAACATGAAAAACCCCTTTTGGAAAGTAAAAGAGGAAAGGGAAAAAAAAAAAGGAAAAAAAAAAAGCCATCTGGGATATCTGTTGGCCCTGAAGGATTCAGAGAACTGATCAGGAACTCGCTGATCTGCCAGGGTGGTCACTGTACATGATGACATCATTCCTCGGGGGAGAAGGCAATTCAGGTGAACAAGGTGGGGGGAATCATAATGAACATGTGGAGCTACTACTGCACAGATATCATGAAAAAAGAAACAAAAACGACACAAGAGAAAGTGGAACTGAAGCAGAGATCACCTATCTTGCACACATTTCAAGAGGACTCAAACCAGATTTAAAAAAAAAACTGCAGCAGTTCAACAGCTACCAATTCCAGAATCAAAGCAGGATGTCTAGAGATTGCTAGGAGTTGCGGGTCATCTCCAAAAGTTTGATCCTTACCTATCAGAGGAAGCAGCCTGTGATGAGAAAAACTATTGAAAAAAAAAATATCATTTAAAATCAGATCATGATGTGCACAGAAAATCACTGAGAAAAGTTAACTTTGGATCCTGCTGAGAAAACCCAATTTATCACTACTTCAGAGGTGACGCATCAGCTCAGCTTACGGCTTCTGTGCAACCGTGGTCAAGCCGATGCAATATGAATCCCAAGCCTCATCACTGTCAGAACCTAAAATATAATAATATGATAAAAATAATAATTAAGAATCAAATAATATAATGAAAATACGTCTAAAATTGAAAAAAGAAATGGTTATAGTTTTTGGTCTTGACAGAGTTGAAAGATAAGTCTCTGGAAGCAAAAATCACAGTGTAGTGGAGACCAAAGCCATTGAAAGGGGTCAACAAGACAGTCTGAGTAGGAGGAGGTCTACAAAAAAGGAACTGAAATGTATCTGGCAGACACAGTGAGCAAAGCTGTGAGTGGGAAACTTGAAAAAACAATGAGCCACAAAGAACTGATTTTTTGCACAACATCAAGACATGGATATTACGCAGGAACTATCAGTCTGAGAAACGATGATGGATAACTTGCAAACAGATAACAATTGAGGAGGGAAAATATGAACCAGCTGATTTAAAATCATCCTGGAAGAATGGCCAGATGAGAAAAAAAAATATCTTTTCCTTATAGTTTGCAAGTGAACTTCCCTTCAAAGATGAGCTGCCCGTGCAAAACAGAGTGATTTTCAAAGCAAACAGAGCCATTATTCCAAAACAAATAAAAAACAATTCTTTGCAGAAAATGCATGCAAGTCATGCTAGCATTCAGGGATGCATTAAAATTTAAGAGGAAGAGAAGTAGCATAACTGACCGAAGATGAATGCTGACCTTGAAAATTTTGTAAAAGACTGCCACACATGCCAAGAATTCGCGAGGAGTCAGCAGAGTGGAGGAAGATGGATACTGACACTGCTGGAGCTGTGAAATGCGCTATCAGAAATTCTTGGCAGTTCACCAACCCAGAGATGTTCTTCAAGAAAGCAAAGAAACAGAGCTGCCTATGACCAGATTCATACCGAAACCTCAGTCAAGCAAGTTGGCAGATGGACTTCATGCTAGAAAGAAAAAACAGGGCAAGATACTACAACCATAGAAACTATAGAACTTACCAACCCTGAGGCCTGGACAAGTGTTCAGTTCCAACCTCCTGGCTCCAAAAGATGGTAGAAGCCCAAGTTGAAAAAAGGAAAGTGGGGTCATACAAACACCACACTGAAGATGGACAAAGAGTTAAGCAAAAATTGGCGAGTGGCATATGAGAAACAAGAGAGGAAACAAACAAGCCAGTGTCTGAACCACAACAAGTCAAAAGAACAATCATATCTATCCCAACAGAAAGTCATATCTGCTTGCCTGTCATCAAAAGGAAGGAGCAAATCAGACAATGCTGCACTGGACGGGGATCAGTCCAGACAGAGATAAACATTGCCACACAGACCAGCCTATGCAGGAGCAGATGCACAACAACAGATAGGGCGAGAGAGAAGAGACAAATGAGAAACAGAAATGTGGCCCCCCCCTGTAAACCACCTAGGCTGGTGGTGGCTACCACCATCATGACGATGGCAATGGCCCAGGACAACACATGAACATGCAGTTTATTCAAGAGAATGTTGTTGAAAAAATACCACAACCTTCAAAACCAAGACGCACTCGATGCGAACGCAGCGTTGAAAAACATCTGCCTACCTGAAAGACTACGTTTAGTCGACTAAAAACAATTGAAAACAAATACTGTGTTGAAATGTATTTTAACTACCTTCGTTGCCTGTCTTCTTCTTCTTCTCTGAGCAACCAACATCAACTTTTTAATGGCTACTGTCACTTCTGGGATGAAGCATGCTTGCAAACTACATAAAATAAATAAACATAACATAAATAAAATAAAATAAAATAAAATATTCCGTAAATCTAGTCCATAGCAGCTTCAGTTATTTTGCACTGTGATTCATCACGGCTTAAGAACATGTGTTAACGATTCAGTTTAGTTTTTAAAGTTTTTTGTGTTTTTTTTTCTCCTTGTAACTTGTAAGGCAGAATGATGTGACGTGTTTGGTTTCGTCTGCTACTGGCGACAAACTTCAACAAGAGTGACCTTCCCTTGAAATAGCAGGACTGATGTAAACACATTTTATCGATGCACTGAACTGTGAGCAATCTCAATTAGACAAAGCCCACCAAATCCAAAACATAATTTTGCCTATATATATTCTTGCGAAAAAACACCGATCTACCGAAAAGATTTTATACTTCCACAGTGTTTCAAAAAAAACATGATCAAGCTCTAAAATTAGCCCACGGTTGATATTCAGTAGGT
>JADBJO010025930.1:7500-23152 GCA_016801955.1 Conus betulinus | reverse complement strand
GCAGTTATACATGACACGTGGCACCGTAATCTTCATTTCAGCCTGTGGCATGTTTGCGGTTCTGTCCTGCGGTTTGCAAACAATTCATGTGTGATCACCACGACCGGGTCTAGTGCACACACTCACCCCATGCACACAAAGACAGTTCATGCGCCCCACGATGGCACACAATACATTTGACTTCTTTCTTTCCAGTACAACAGTCTAGACTGCAATTTTAAAATTTTCCCCGGGTTTAAGAAAAAAAAAAATGTTGCCTTTTTTCTTATGTCCGCCTCACCTCTTTTGGCGCAAAGGGAGTTTAAGGTTTCCTCTGTGTGTGTGTGTGTGTGTGTGTGTGTGTGTGTGTTGTGTGTGTGTGTGGTGTGTGTGGTATGGTGTGTGTTTCTCACAATATGTTGTTTAACAAGATGTCACAACAATAATAAACTTTCCCCCATTCATACAAATGGTTCATACTGTTTTAGCAGACTGACCCCAAATCATTCGCTCATTTTACAAACTTCTTTTCAGGTTCTACAGACGACCAATCCACTTCATATAAACAACAATCCATTCTGGGTTACAAACCCCAATTCTCTTTAAATTTTCCAATGGGAAAAATGATACCTGCTTCCAAGAGGACAATCTTTCAATTACCAACAGTGCACATCCTTTCAAGAGGCCAATCCTTTAATTACAAAAAGTGTATTCTTTCCATGAGGACAATCACCTCATCATATTTCCAATTATCCAATTCAAAATTTCTCTTGACAGCAGACATCCTTCCCATGGAGAGCGTTCCTTATGACCATGGCTCTTGTTTCAACTGTGACAATCCAAAGTTCAAAACGATGACTGAGGGCGGAAAATGAAGAAGCAACATTTGAAAAGAGAGGGGTTAGTTACCGCCAAGGACACAGACAAACAAAGAGTACAGGACTAGACACAATGCATTTCGACCTCTTGGGTCTTCTTCAAATGAAAACATACAATATGTAGGACAGTAACAAGAAGAACATGAAGCCACTTAGCTGCACTTCTCTTGCTTGTCTCCAAATTGAAAATGGCCGCCACGAAAACGGATTATGGGAGGCCCGGAAGGACGAGGGGATTATGGGGGTTGGGGAAAAAAAAAGGAGGTGTGTGTGAAACGATGGTAAATAAAATAAAGTAAATTAATTTTTTTTTTTTTTTTTCTAAAAAAAGGTTGTTTTATTATTTAGCATAAAAAAATATATATGATAATATGTAATACATAAATGGATAAGTAAATAAAGAAAAATATAAGTAAACAAATCAAATGAAACTGATGATGAATATGTGAATAAAACAAATAATAATGAAAAAATATATAGAAATAGATAAATCAATAAAATAAACAAAGTTAAAAAAAATGAAATGAAATAAATGGGGGGTGGCTGCAACATATGTATGCAGTGGGAAGTAGGGGGTGTGGTGTGGTGGTGGTGTGGTGTATGTGTATGTGTTGGTGGAAGATTATGCCGACTGGTGCGGGAGCGGTGGGTATGCATATTTGTGTTTCTTGTTGGACGTTGATGCCTTGGGGCTGTAGCGTGCCCAGTCTGGAAATGTGATGGGTTTCTCTTGAAGTACGGTCAAACCTGTCACTCTGTGATTGCCAAAGTGCCAAGAATTTCTCATGGTTAATGTTGTGTTGTTGGGGGTGGTTGAAGTGTATGGCAACCGGTTTTGGGCGGTGGTGGTGGTGTCAGCCAGTGTTCAGAGATGCGTGTCTCCAGTGTGTGGGATGTTTTCACCTATATAGATCTTGCCACACAGCAGGCAGTGAATAGCGTATACAATGTTGCGGCTCTAGCAGGAGAATGTGCGTTTAATAGTGAAGGAGTCCTTGGGGCCCTATAGGATAGTGTCTGGTATGGTGCGGGGGCAGATTTTGCAGTTAAGTTCTGAGCAGGGGTCTGTACCTGGTGGTGTAGTGTGGCTATTCTGCCCAATTTGGACTGCACGAGAAGATCTTTAGGTTTTTATCACGTTTGAATGTGATCATGCATCTAGTATGGAAGGCAGGTTTGTGGTTTTGTGCAATGTGCCAATTGGATTTGAGAATCCTGCAAATGGGAAGTCTGTGTGGGTGGAAGAGGAGGCCTCCCAATGATCCCCCAACCATCAACACCCTCCCACCACTACACTGTCAGGCTTGCAGAATTAGTCCACACCATCGACTCCCTTCAGTTCAATAATCACACATTCTCACAAATTGGTGGTATTGCTATGGGCACCAAAATGGGAGCCATCTGCCTGCTAACCACATACACAGGGTCCACACCGGAATTTATACAAAAGGCACATCGATGATGGTTTGGGAGCCACATCCATGCCCAAAGAAGATTCTCCTCAACTTTGCCCAGACCTTCCATCCCTCCATCCAAACTACCTACACCATTTCACAGTCAGTCAACTTCCTGGATATCACCATCTCCCTTGAAGATGGCCTTCACAAAACTTCCATTTCTCTAAACCCACTGATGCACATGCATACCTAGACATCCTCCCACCACCCATACACTAAAGACAGCATTTCAAACTCACAATTCCTCCGTCTTTGCAGACTTTGCTCCAGCGAAGAAGACTTTCATACACAAGCAGCCAAAAATGTCAGAAGTTTTCACAAACCATGGAAACCCTAATTCATCATCACCGAAGGTCTCAGCCACATCCAGAACATCTGCTTTGGAAACCCAGCATTCAAAGGAGACAGACAGACACACTGCATGCCTCCTCTTTCACCCACACAGCCTTCCCATTTGCAGGATTCTCAAATCCAATTGGCACATCGTACAAACCACAAACCTGCCTTCAATACTAGACCTATAATCACATTCAAACATGATAAAAACTAAAAGATCTCGTGCGCTCCAAACTGAGCAGAATATCCACACTACACCACCAGGTACTCACCCCAGCTCAAAACCTAACTGCAAAATCTCATTGCAATGGCTGGGCACGCTACAGCCCGAAGGCATCAACATCCAACAATAACACAAATATACATACCCACCACTCCCACACCAGTCGGCATAACCTTCCACCAACACACACACACACACACACACACACACATCACCACCACCACCACCACACACAAGATGGTGGAGATAGCTCAGCAGAAGTAATTTCGCCTGCTGAAGTTTCTACTGATCTAAGGCGCTATGCCTTATCTGACAAGATCAAAAAGTTTGGGTGATCGCCTAAACGAGTGTTGTTAATAGGAAAAAAAAAAAAAAAAAAGAGAGAAATCGGTGAGCGAACGCCGTGCTGTGCAGACGCGTGTTCGTGCGCTCTCAACCCGTTCGAATTTTGAGTCGTGTTCACTGACTTGGCGTTTTTGTTCCTCTGCACAAGCAGTGACAATGGCTGTTCAATCCATATTTTTTTTTTTTTTACGCAGTACACCGGACTTGATGTCAACCCGGATCTCTGGCTTGGAGCTGTGTGTGTCCGCAGAACGAACGGCAGGACAAGGCAGTATAGTCGGTGCTCAGGATATCAGGGGACTATGGAGAATCTACCCTGCCACTCGAGAAGCCAGAAATGTTCTTCTGGGAAGAGGCATCACTGTTGGCGGTTCTGTCTTGCAAGTTCTGGACATTAATCCATTCATTTTACATGAGGCAACAGGCGAAGAAAAAACAGCAACCCAATAGTGGGATAGCGACGTGCCCTTGTCACTGGCAAACAGCAAAGTGGAGGCGAGTCTAAAGAAAATCGGATGTGAATTGCGCTCGACAATTAGACAAGAGCGATACAGAGACAGTGACAACAAGTTGACAAGATTTGAAACCGGTAGACGATTCGTCTTTGTAACTGTGCCATCCACGCCACTCGATTCCTCACTGAAGGTTGGTCCTTTCACAGCAAAAGTCCACCATAAGGAACAGAAGTCAGCGCAAAAACACAGTTACGTGTTCCAAGTGCCTACAAACCGGACATCATGCTTCCATATGTATCAACAAAGTGGTATGTCGCGCATGTAAACTGCCAGGACACAAACAAGGAAATGAACAGTGTGCAGTGATTGATGGCATAAGCACACACACAAAACTTCCCATAGACAAACCAAACAGTTTACACAAAGACAACAAGAAAGAATATGCAAACCAGAGTCACAGACGAACAGAAAAGGAGAGGGGGACAGGAAAACAACCAGGATTTCCAGCTACCTCCAGCTGTATGTGCTAGTCACAAGGGGGAAGACAGGGGCGGGGGGCAATGGAAACAAAAAGAAAATCAATGATAAAAGATGTGCGGCCCTGTAAAGCACTTCAGACTAAACAGAGTGGGAAGCAAGGAGAAAAGGAAGGGACAGAAAGCAGAATAGAGGTCGGCCCCAAACTCGACAGACCATTCTTGATCCCAGTCTATCGCACAGGGATCACTCCAGGCATCGCTCCGAGACTCCAAAAAGGGTGCTATCCAATGGTTCTCCAGTTCTTCAGAAGCTGTTCAGGGAGCGAGAAAATACGCCAGGCGAGAGGCCCGCGAGGAGTCTTCAGACAATGAGCTGGACGAGGAAAATGGACCAGCGTCTGTATGGGGCTAGTCGGCGTTTCTCCTCCACGCCGTCTTCTTGTTGATGGTCTGGCTATGGCTCTGGCCCCAAGGTATTTTTTAATTAATGGATCCTCTGTTACTTAAGGGGTTCCAAAGGATATCCTTCATTATACGGGGTGTTCCAGAGATAAACCTACCATGTTTTTTCCTTATGGCTATGGATGAATTGCGAGTTTGTTCTTCGAACTGTCGGGGTTTAAAAAATAAATGGAAGAGGGCTTCTATATTCAGAAATTTAAAAAGACAAAAGTTAGATATTATTTGCATACAAGAAGCGCATATCACAGCATGTGATATAAACACATGGGAAAGCAGTGGGGTGGAAGCATATACACACAGCCAGGGTCCAATCACAGCAAAGGAGAAGTAATTCTGATTTCAAAAAGTTTCTCAGGAAAGGTTACACTAGTCAAGTCTCAAGAACGCATGATCGCCCGGAATATCGAGTACACTAAACTATGATATTACAATTGCAAATGTTTATGCACCTAACGACCAAAGGGGAAAAATACTTTTTTTTCGTGGTCAGTGGGATGAAGTGGATGAGTGGGGAGGAGGAAGAATAGTGGTCTAAATGAATTTAAGTGTATATTAACACAGTCATGCTTAATCGACTCCTGGAGATTTTTTCACCCTGAAAAAAGAAAGAATATACCTGGAATAGATTTAACCGTTTTATAGCAAGACGACTACACTATTGCTTAGTGACAGAAGAAAACATGAATCTATTGCTTATAGAAATGGAGAATGAAGGAGATGATATGTCTTACATGGAAAAAAATGGGAATGGATAAAAATGAAAATCAGGAATTATTGTATCGAGTTCTGAAAACGTCTTGCTTGTAATACACGAAACAAACAATCGATTTGCAAAAGAGAATACAAGATCTCGAATCAAACATCCTACGTAACGTTCAAAACAGAGAACTACACATTGATTTGCTAAAAAACAAAATATGAATATGAACTATTTGACTTGCAGAAGACAAAAGGGAGCCCAAGTGAGATGAAGGTTGAAATGGATAGAGGAGAGGGAACAGAATAGCAAATACTTTTTGTAGCTTAGAAAAATCTAGAAGCAGAACAAAAGATCATGACACGATTGTGTAAAGACACTGGGGAGGTAGCACATCATCAGAGAAAACATTCTGAGAGAAGAGGCGTTATTCTACAAAAAATGTCTATAATCAAACTACGCAAGATAATGAAGTCGCTGAGTCATGTGAAGTCTTTATTGAAAACGAAAACCTCCTGAAGCTAAAACACTGATGAATCTGAGTTATGCGAAGGGCTCATCACAGTAGCTGAAGCCACAGTGGCTCTGAGAGAGATGAAGAATGGCTGAGTGGAAGCAATGGGATCAGTATTGAATTTCTAAAGTTCTTTTCGATCCGAATAAAACGTGCTATTATTAAATCCTTCAACGAATCGTTCACCAACGGGAGTTTATCATACACTCAAAACCTTGGAGTCATTCCACTAATACATAAAGGTAAGGGTTTAGACAGGGAGCACCTGAGGAATTGGCGCCCAATAACTCTTACAAACTCAGATTACAAGTTACTGGCCAAAGTTTTAGCTCTTAGAATGGGAACAGTTCTATACAAGCTGATTAGTGAAGACCACGTAGGATACATGAAAGGCAGAAATATTGCCACAGTGTTGATAACTATAGACGACTTTATAAATTATTTAAATGTAACAGGCAGAGCTGGATACATACTTGCGCTAGACCTATGCCAAAGAGTTTGACTCAATATCTAAGACATATTTGTTTCACACGTTCAATGGTTTTCGTTTTGGGCCAGATTTCATACGTTGGGTGTCTGTTTTAATGAATAATAACGTAAGTTGCATCAATC
This sequence comes from Conus betulinus, assembly GCA_016801955.1. NCBI lineage: Eukaryota > Metazoa > Mollusca > Gastropoda > Neogastropoda > Conidae > Conus > Conus betulinus. The sequence goes on along the minus strand of JADBJO010025930.1, from coordinate 16,715 downwards.
ATGGAGGGTGGTTGTCTGAGTATTTTAAAGTCAACTGTGGCATTCAACAGGGGTGCCCATTTTCACCCCTGGCCTTTATTTTAGAGGCAGAAATATTGGCCTGTAAAGTTAGAAATAGCTCAGTCACTGGAATAAAATTGCCAAGTACGCAAAAACGTTAACCCAAAAAGCATTCATAAAAACAAATGACAGGTGACACTACCTTTTTTTTTTTAAAGGTCAAATGGATTTGAAAATTGTAACGGACATAATTATACACTTTGGAAGATTAAGTGGGTTACTGTTGAACAAAAAAAAAAAAAAAAAAAAAAAAAAAAAAAAAAAATCTAAAGTATTACGAATTGGTGATGCTTAACCCTTGCAGGACTACCCGTTTGAGCTTGTAGGTACGATTAAATTTTTAGGCATTGTTTTTAGCCGAAAATAACCTGGCTCATGACAACGAGGAAAACTGGCACGCATGAATGTACAGTCTACATATAAATCGATAAGAGAGTGGACCAAAAGGGATCTCAGCATTCAGGGGAAAATTGTGATCATGAAAACATTTCTCACAAGTCAGTTTGTGTACATCATGCAGTCAATAGGTCTTCCAGTTCATGTGTTAACAAAGATTAACACCGTGTAGTTCAACGCCTTCTTCCTTGCGCTGAACTCAGAAGCAATCTGAAGTGATCAAAGCGAAGTACATTTCCGTTATGGTTTTCGTTTTTGTTTCACCTGAGGAAGGCCTAAGAGGTCGAAACGCGTTGTGTTTTGTCTTGTGACTCGTTTGTCCACGTTTCTCTGGGCGGTTCGCTGACATTTATTTAAGATTTGATTAACACCGTGTTATATAAATTTCTCTGGCATCGGAAAACGTCTAACAAAAGAGCATTCGAAAAGGTTAAACAGAAAACTATGGAGTCAGACTACATAGAGGGTGGAGTTAAAATGGTCAATATGCTAGAACTTCAAACAGATATTTAACTTACAATGGATCGGAAGATTGTTCAAAGAAGAACAAACTGGACATGTTTGCCTAAATGGCACTTCAACAGAGTATCAGCTTCCAAAATCTCTTTAAAATTAACTGCTCTAGAAAGGAATTTTTTTAGAAAGGAATATATATAACGAACAAGTTTTGGCTGGAATCTTTCTTGACATACCTAAGTTAACAATCAAGTATTCCGCTCAATGAAGTTTCACAGGAAAACGTGTTGGATCAAGGTCTTTTAATAATCATCTTATTCAGTTTAAAAACAAAACGCTATTTTCCCCACAGTGGCAAAAGGTAAGCTTTAGAACACTAAGTGACATCGTTAGCTTGAGTGAAAACAGACTTCTTGCTGTAGAAGAAGTACAAGAAAGGATTAACCAAAATCCAGCTGTTACAGTCTTTTAGTATAATGCGCTAGTTAATGCTTTTTCAAGGAAAATGGGTCGATTGGATAGAGACAGGTAAAGCAAATAGAGGTCTATTTAACGAATCAGAAGCGGACACTTCCAAAGGAAACCTAATTATATAAGAAGAGATACTTAGAGTCTAAAAATAACAATTCGCCAGTCACAACGCATGGTATCGGCTTTTTGGCAAAGAAAAAAAATACTACCATTAACAAACACATGTGGCTAATTCCCAGGAAAGTCACAAAAGAGGTGCGACTATGAGAGTTGCAATGGAAAATGTTACATAATCTTTACCCAACTAATATTCTGTTGCAAAAAATGGGAAAGTGTAACTCACCAAACCGTTATTATTGTCTGGATACCCTTGATGTGTTGGAACAGTTCTTCTATGATTGCCCCCCTCGTAAATACATTTTGGAAGTATGTGGATTTGAGAGTCAGCGATTTTATACACAAATCTGTCACGTTATCTAGGGATATAGTTCTTCTTGGTTGTTATGATGTTCAAACCGCAAAGGAAGAGTGTGACCTTATAAACTGGGTATTGTTAGTGGGGAAAATGTGTATCAGTAAACTGAAAAAAAACGAAATCAATTACCCCCTTGGAAATCATATTTGAACAAGAAGCAAGACTTAGAAAAATATTCTAAACATACGCACGCGCGCACGCGCGCAAATGCGCACATACATGCGCACACGTGGGCACTCATACACACACACACACACACACACACACACACACACACACACACACACACACACACGCTCACTCATACATTCACACACACACACACACACACACACACACACACACACACACACACACACACACACACACACGAGCACAGATACAGTATTCTTCTATCGCATGTGTTAAAGACATTTCGCCATAAATTAAATCTCCGCCATGTTAACAAAAAAAAAACAAAACAAACAAAAATAAATAAATAAATAAAATAAAATAAATAAATAAATAAATAAATAAATTAATAAAGATAAGACCAGAATGGACAGAAAGAAAATATTTTTTAACAGAACCCCCCCCCCCCCTCCCCCCCCCCTCCTCCATTTTTTTTCCCTACCTTTTCTCTCCAACTCTTCGTTATTGCGCTTCTAGGTATTCCTTATGCCTTCCTTGCAACCACATGTCGTTGCAAGGATAGCTTTCCGGGGATACTGCCTACAGGTGAAATAATATGCAATGCTTTTATCTCACCTTTATTTATTTTTTTTTTTTTTCCCTTTTTGTTTGTTTTGTTTGTTTGTTCCCCAGGTCTGTTCACTTCTCGCGCTGTCTTTGAGTCATTTTCGATCTTCCGTCAAGGACAGCTCAGGGAGAGGTGCTCAATGTACGGGAGGGTAGTAAGTTAAATCCAACTTGAACACACACACACACACACACACAAACACACACACACACACACACACACATATGCACGCACACTTAAAATACTCAGACGCCTTACATTTTTTAGGACTTTAATATTATTCATGTCTTACATTATCGCTTAAATGATATCACAGAATGATTGTATCAGCGCACCATACATCAGGTCACCAAAAAACCCCGACATTATTGTATCAAACGCACAACCATTTAAGCAAACAAGTGAATGTCCATTATTAGCACTGCGACTCAGCATACAGAACTACATGGCGAGTGTGGAAAACGTTGACGTAATCTTGAAAAAAAAAAAAAAAAAAAAAAAAAAAAAAAAAGGAAAGAAAAAAAAAGACCGCCTTTACAAAGAAAAAAAAAAAAAAAAAAAAGAAAACACACACACACACACACACACACACACACACACACACACATATGCCAGATGAGTTTCAGGAAGACCGTCAATTTTTGTTATACAAATATTTCCTTTCATAATTTTCAGTATAATTATGCGCCGAGCGCGTGTGTGTTCTACTTTTGCTTTTGACCTCATTGCAGATAGGTCGGTGGCCTTTGCAGTTAAACTATTTGAGTTTTTGAAACCAAGCAAAGATGTGCTGGGACCGTTGGGACGCCAAGACCAGGCCCAGAGCTTCATGACAGAGGTAGAATCTCCACCTGCAGATAAACTGAAGACAGAAACAAATGATATCAGCACCAGACGGAGGTTAGTGAGTCTGTTTCGTCAATGATTCAATCGCTTTTTGAGCGCATTTACAGTCTAGAAAAGACAGTGAAAGTCCAGACCGGTGCGATTAAAAACTTAACGCCAAGTCTTAAAGTCTTACAAAAAGAACCAAAAAAGACTGAAACATGCCCCTCTGTTGAACTCCCTAGTTTCCATACGAAGCTGAGAAAAAAAAAAAAAAAAAAAAAAAAAAAAGGGATGCTGCGAGAACTGCTCCACTGACCCCTGCACAAAAAAAAAAAAAAAAAAAAAAAAAAAAAAAAAGCAAACCAGAGAGCTGAAGCCTGACGTCAATGAAAGGAAGTCCACGCGTGACGTGAAAGCAGAAAAGAATGTTCGAAAGCGTCACAATAGGGAACAGCTTCCACAAGTCATTTGATGGGGGGGGGGGGGGGGGGGGGGGGGGAGGGGGGATTCTCTCTTCAGTGGTATCAAACCAAAGAGACTGGGTTGGTCCTACGACTTGTGCGTTCGGTCGGGTAAATGTTGTAGCACTGAAGATATTCAGAAAACTTTCAATTTACCACAGCCATAATCCAAAAACAGGAGGGAAAGCCAGTAGATATAGATGCAGGTCTGGTTCATTGTAGAATAAATGACATCAGATCATCAGATCCCAAAACCACGTCTCAAAAGTTCACAAAAGTAATCAAGAACATCGCTGCTGACCATCCCAACATCAAAATTGTTGTCCGCAAAATCATCCCTGTCAAAACAAGGGAAGAGGAGAACCTTGAGGTAATCCCATAGAAAGTTTATTAGGCTCAGATGTCCAATCTCCAAATCGTAGGATGACGGTTCGCTCCCAAAGTGTCACTGCTATCCATCGTGTAAGTGCATTGCTCACTCCATAGTCATGTAGTAATTCCGTGAGAAACGACAACTGGAGTTTGTTGTATGCGTCTTCCAGATCTATTGCAGCAGCTAGTGTTTTTTTTCTTTCTTTTTTTTTTTTAATCCTTTTTATGCTTCATAGGCAAAAGCGCCCGCATTTTCCCATGCACTTTTACCTGTTCTGTAGCCTCCTTGATTTGATGGGAGGATCTTTCAACTTTCAAGATGTCTTGCGCGTTTTCTTGCTATGATTCGTTCTGTGAGCTTCCCTGTTATATTTTGCATACTGAGTATGTGACGGCCATTTAGCTGATAATGGTATTTTTTCTAGTTTTGTAAAACTTTCAGGTAGCGTGTGTCCAATCTTCTGAGTCATAGCCTTTATCAAAACTCCCCTGGTGGAGACTGAAGAGTTGGGCTCTCCCCTCTTCTGATAGCTGTTTTGATATCTGCATACCGTACTTTGTCTGGACCTGGGGCACTATCCTTAGTGCATCTAGCTATTGCGTCATCAACTTCAGGTGCTGTGATTTCATCATCATTGCCAGTCTGAGCTAGGTGTTGGTTTAACTTGGTCAAATATTTCTTCTTTTCCTCCAAATCTCTTTGATCAGTCTGTTCTATGAAACGTTTAAGTAGAGCCGACACTTTCCCCAAATTTGTCTTGAGCTTTGTGATCCCATCAACGTCTAAGATATATTGGATTGCGTTTGTGTTGTGTTTTCCTTCCATGCGACTATAAAAGTGCCAGAACTGAGTCAGTGTTGTGTCATGATTACGTGACAGAGAAAATTGTTGCCACTTGGTTTCTTTTGCTTCTTCAGCTACTCTTTCAAATTGTTCAGTTTTCTGATCATGTCTGCTTTAATAGCTAGATCAGGGCAAGGCTTTATTCTTTCTCTCTGCCAAATTCGTACAGCCTTGCATTTCTCTTTCCAGTCTATTTCCATGTCTGTATTCCACAAAAGGGTTGAACGATTTGTTTGGTTGTAGCATTGTTTCTTTTGAATCTTCTACTCCTTAACGTTCCTATGATATCCCTTTCATTGTTGTTGTATTGAAAAGGGTCCTTTTGTGACATTTGTGTAACTTTCTGATAGTTTCTGTAAATTGAACACAACAGGAAAATGGTGACTTCTATGATGAAAAAGTGTTTCGCACTCATGCCTGCTATGAATTTTTTGATCCAATGAGTGCAAAGTCAATGACACTGTTAGTGTCACCCTGCCTCCCTGTATGTATTGGGGATGATGATGTCAGTTCACTAGGAAGTACTTCATCCAACATCACTTCCTGTGCAATTCCTTTCGGATTGGTACCATGTTGATCCCATAATTTTGAGCGTGCATTAAGATCTCCATGTGGTATAACGGAGTCTCCAAATTCATGTTCTGTTTCCCCTAGAAAGGTCCACTCCGTTTTTGATGTGTGGGTACCTGGATGTATGTATGCATTGACGAGTACAAGGCTTTTCTGATTACCATCTGGCCTTTCTAGCATCACACCCACTAGTTCGCGCATGCTGCTACACCATTTTTCCAAGTCTATCCTGGACAGTTTGTTTTTCATGTTGTTCTTATTATCATAGCTAGTCCTCGTCCATCATGCTTTGAAATATGATGAGGGCATCCATTGTAGAGGTCTGTGGACAGCACTTCTAGTTTCTCATAGACACACAGAACATCAAAGTCACATGTTTAGTTTTTTCAATTGTTGAGATCCTTTTACTGGCACTGCAGCAGTTCGAAGTACAAATCCTGAAATATTTCTTGGATAGACTTTCAGCTTTTGTTATATTCCCGCCTACCTGACTAGGTTTTGACCAATCAGATTGCATTAGTCATGACCAGGCAACAAGAAACTTAGGGGTTCTACTACGACCCCTTTGAAAACCCTTCCACTCGTGTCAGAAACAAATTCAGGTGATTGGAAGGGTAAACAGATCCCCCAAGAGATTGATGCTTTGCCATCAGTCTTTGACATTTTTTTTTATGTGTCCCATCAGGACATTGTAACCATGCAAACATCAGATGATACTAGTCATCTATTTATCGCCAGGCTAAAGATACTCCTGATTGTGAATCGCCAGAAAAAAACGTTTGTGCATAAATACTTTTCAAATTAAGAATTGTTCGTATTTCTGGGAGATGGTCAGATTCTAGAATATAAACAAAAATATTGATTCCAGGGTGTATGTTTAACCCCTAAGCTGAACTAGAACACACATATCGAAAAGTTGAATGATAAAAGAAGAAAAAGATTAAACTTTCTCAAATAATTAAACAGATTTTTAACCTGAAATCTTCAAGTAAAATGAATAATGAATGTCTTTGAGGATTCTGAGAAGATTAAAAAAAAATGAAAACAGAACAAATATCGACAACGTTTCGTCCTGAAGACGGTCTATGACCGAAACGTTGTCGATATTTGTTCTTAAAATGATGTCAACCATGGGGTCAGGACTGTCATACCTCTTTACATACATACATCTCTTTAGTCCGATCAAAATTGACACATAGGCAGGAAATGTATTTTTCTGCACGTAGTTCTCTTTTAAAGAGATTGCAAAACTTGAATAGTAAGGCCATGAAATTAGCTCTCGGAGTCCCTTTTTTTTTTTGTGTGTGTGTGTGTGTGTGTGTGTGTGTGTGTGTGTGTGTGTGTGTGTGTTGTTGTTGTTGTTGTTGTTGTTGTTTTTTTTCAAACACGTATAGATGTAATAAACAAACAATGTATATCACTAAATGAGAAGCGAATATTGAATGTATCCAAATATATTGTGAGAAGTGGTTCTGTAGAAAATTCAGTTACTGAAGAAACACTAATAGATTCCAGTAAAGAGTTTGCCAAGAAGAGGTCTAAAAACGTTTCATGTTTTCAACCAGTTAGAAAACTACACATCTGATCTTATGTCACATTGTATATATTGATTTTACTGTTATACCAGGATTTCCTGCAGTACCTCCAATGCCCCCTTGGTAGCACCCAAATGCTTCTTTTGATTAAAAGTACACTTTGTTAAAGAAAGTGATAATGTAAATGTTTAAACTGAAGTTCGTGAACATATTGAAAATAGCTATCCAAATCATTCGAAAGTGTTTACAGATGGGTCGGTAATGGAATCCTCTCACAGTGGTTCTGGGTTTCATCATACCACTTTTTAATGTCAAGAAATCATGTTACGTTGGAAGGGGTTTTCAATCTATACCTCAGATTTATATGCAATACTGAAGGCTTTGATCTACATACATGTTACACCAATTCATTTCTATAAGATTTTACTGTGTGTTGTTGATTACAAATCTGCTTTACAATCACTAGAGCGTTTAATTAATTAATTAGAAAAATTAAATTAGAAAGAATTTACTTTTTGAAGTAAAAATGTTTACTATATTGTTTTGTAACTCTAGACATAATAATTGATTTTTATTGGGTCCATTTCACTGTGGTATAAAGTGAAATGAAATAGCAGACCGTCTTGCAAAAGAAGGAGCGAATAAAAAGTTGAAAAAAAATATTAAGCAATGTCTTACATTTGTGCTCTTGTGAATTAGACAAATTAGGAACACGTATGTACATAAGAAGGTTTTAGCAAAAAAAAAAAAAGGCTGCTTTACCGTCGTGTCAAAGGTACATTGTTATATTAATTTATAAGTTAAACCCGAATACATAAACACTAAATATTCGCATGGCGTTACTTGTGTGTGCAGAGAAAGCATTTCTGTGCGCCATCTTTTGTTTGAAAGCTCGGTGTTGACCCGCTCTATCAGGAGCAAGGTATTGAGATGAATAACTTTGCTAATGTCAATACTGTCTTGTAAGATCCATATGTTGCTGAAATTGCCATGGTTACTTCGCAATCACAGGCTGCAAAATCCTTATAAAGGTCGACAATTTTGTGTACCAGTAGGGTATTAATTTTTCACTTATGTAAATATCCATAAATCAGACGTGAGTTTGAAAATACTTACATGGATGATAAGTTGAGTGTGGAGGTGTTTTGTTTGTTTGTTTGTTTTTAGTGTCTAATATCATCTAAAGATGAAAAGACATCAAATTAACCACTGAACTGAACTGATGACTTCTCTAATAACATTTGGATTCAGGGATTCTCTCTTTGTCCCTGGAGAAGGTGCAGCGGGCGATGACGGGCGAGCGAGATTTGCCGTTCAAACGATGCGCCCTGTCGAACTGAACATCATCAGTTAGCTCCAGTTTATATCCACCAACAGGTTGCCGACGATGCCTCCACATTCAGCCTGCATCTGAGGAAGACCACAGACAACCAAGTTGTTTCACTTGCAGCGTCCTTCAAGGTCATCAGCTCTGCGCCTGGTGTCCCACATCCTCTTGTTCAGAACTTCCTTTTCTCGACAAAGGTCAGCTACTTCTCCATTCAGGATCTCAATCTCTCCCTGTAAGCCTGAGAACCATCCCAAATGTCTTTAATGTCATCTTTGATATTGTCCACTTCACTGATCAGATCCTGACCACATCCATGAAGGTGGGTCACTCAGTAGGTTGGGAGGAGGACGATATGGTGGACGAGGAACCTGCAGGGTGGTTTTTTTTTTTTTTTTTTTTTTTTTTTTTTTTTTTTTTTTTTTTTCAGTGCTGGCTGTATGACTGTCAGCATTGTGGCAGGGCTGGCGATAGCTGTCCTTAATTGTGTTTCCCAGGAATTTGTTCCACATCACCACATTGGAGTGATGAGCCACCCCAGAAAAAAAAATTGCCGTTTCACCGTCTGCCGTTACACCGACTGCCGCGGTTTTGAACTTCAATGTCTTCAGACACATTGCCAGGCTATTGTCCTCTCTGTTTGGCATAAATGACACAAAGGGGAAAAACTGACACAAAGCA
>JADBJO010025930.1:0-2500 GCA_016801955.1 Conus betulinus | reverse complement strand
CTGTCAGACAAAAACCGTACAAACTTTTCAAAAACCCACAGACCACACAAATGACAGTGTGTCAACTAGAAGGATTTCTTGTTGATGATTAATGTGTGAGTGTCTGGCTATTGATTGATAGCAACATTACACCTTCCAACATAAAACCTGAGCATGTTGAGGTGAAACACTTTAGACCTACCATCCATTCTGACCTTATGACTGACAGGGGAACGTTTCTCCCAGACTACAGAAGGACTTTTTTCCGCTGTCAGTGAGGATTTCAGACGGTAAGTAACAGCGACACAGGAATACTTTAATGCAAGGCTTCAGCAACTGCAACGTTATCGATCATTTGAGCGGTATTACCTCTGGAAAACGAGTTGCCGTATTCACGATACCAGGAGTATCGATGGCCTGAACTTGAAGGTTTCAAACGAGTTGCCGTATTCCACGATACTAGGATGTATCGATGGCCTGAACTTGAAGGTTTCAAAGGCCCAACGAAATCCACAGCGACTTATTCGAAAGGAATAGAAACAAGAGGCATTTTGTGCAAGGGTCCACACGGAATATTATCCGAGCGACTGTCGTTTTGACAGATGTGACAAGACTGACGAAAATCTGACAACGAGCGAGGAACGGAATGCCAAAAAATGACGCAGGAACCCGTTGAAATGTACGTTTGGCATCACTATTACCAACGAAAACCGTATCTTATGTGCTGTGAAGAACCCCGCAAATCCTTTGGAACACAACCTTAACAACGTCCCCATCTTTCGGATGAAGACGAAAAATAATGCCATTGTCAAACATGTAGATGGGAAGTGGTGGGGAGGGGCGGGGGTGGGGGGCGGCGGTAAGACGTCACTTACAACTGCAGCAAACACGTGTCTGTAATGAATCCATCACCTTGAACAAAAGAACCACCTGATCCTGACCAATGAATTTATACCAAGCAAGTTGCCAAGAATAACGTCAGTGACAGAATCCATCAATAAGCCTTAGCCTGACCCGAAAAGCAGGAATTTAAGACCTGACCACCAAAGACCAACGCTTGGGGGGTTTAACCAGTGAACTGGGTCCTCACAAACAAGAGTGACGTACTCCAGCAGTAGTACAAAACCTGTGTCCCGGAAGAAGTAGCCTGGACACCATTGACAGAGCAAGGCTCAGTAAAGAGAGACCATCCATAAGAACATGAGAGACTGGTCAATGAGCTTGCTTGTCTTTTAGGAAGAGTCTCACAAACTTGAGAAACAGCTGAAGGTTTAAGACTGCACGTACTACGGCTGATCAGCATGGTGGAACTGACAGCCAACAATGAAAATCACTGTTGACATTCTCAGACCTTTGACTGAAACCATGCCACGACCACGACCAAAACCGCGATCGCGACGAGGTAAGCATGAATGCGAAACGATGAAGCACCTCTCTGCTGATAAGGAGATGTACCATGCCTATCTTGCGTGAAGTTAGAAGGTGACGTATTCTGCTGCGGACGTCAGTAACCCTAGTAGGAAGAACCGCGATTGTAAGATGACGACCACGAGAGCTTTGAAAACTCCGACTTTGACCTAAAATCACGTCGCAGCCTACAGTTGGCTGACCCATTTGTCTCAAGAACGGTATCCCACAAATGTTGTGTTTTATACAGATCAACAAGATGACACATTTCTTCAGCATTTTCAACAGACGGTTCTTAGGAAAGATGGCGAGTTTTTTTTGAGATGCTCTGTACAATTTGATCCCAGAAGAATAGATCACTCCCTATCAGGGTTCTAAATTCAACTGAATCAATTTTAATGCCATTTCCTGTAAGGCCTTTCTCTTTTTTTTGGTTCAGATTCGTTTCAATGGCATTATCCCATAAAGTGGACGATTAATTGATAGAAGAGGATCTTGGCGCAATGAAAGAAATATCTTCCCTTCCTGTAATTCAAACGTTGAAAAAAAAAAAAAAAAAAAAAAAAAAAAACATTGCAAGTTGATATATTCTTTTTGAATATGATTTCCAAGATCAGGCATGTGTTGTAGGACAAAGATAATTCATTGTCAGCAATAATTCCTAAGACTTCATGCAATGTAACCTCGTTCAATATGTTCGTCCTTGGGCCACAGAATGATTGCGAAAGAGGTACTCATTTTGTGCCACTTTCCGTCATGTTGTGAGAACATGCATTTCGTTTTGTAAGCATCTTGAGGGACACATGATTCATGAATAACGATGTCATCAGATTGTTGCGAATTTGTCGAAAGAATAGCCTACCATGTTCAGGAAACGTATCACTATGGGTATTGGAGATGAGGTAGCGGTTAGCACAAGATATCGCAACACACTGTACACAGTGTAAGTCATATTTGAATAACCGAAAACGAGCAGGGATCCTAGTACTTGACCCTTAAGGCCACCACAGAAGATTTTTTTTTTTTTTAATCAGAAGGGAGGATCTGAAACGGAGTCAACTCTTGCAAAATCTACAAAACCAAAATTCCACGTAAGGCCATTCTTGTTAATATC
>JADBJO010025929.1:12500-23152 GCA_016801955.1 Conus betulinus | reverse complement strand
TTTTGGCGTAAGTAATGCGTTATTTACAGACATAACCATTATATGCGAAGATATACTGATTAATAATTATGCACACATTGTACTGTTTGGATACGTAATCATTTACATCTGTAAATTGCGCGTTATATTTACATAACTAACCATTCTATTTGTTAATGATCAATTTATTTACACAAAAAGTAAAAAAAAATCATCATTAACGAATACTCCCTTGTATGTGTGAATCAATCATTGTTTATGTATACCATGATTATTTCTGTAAGCTATGTATTGTTTACAGATGCGTTGATTTTGTTGCACAAATAATCGTGGTATACACATATAATGAACTGCTTTTGCTCGGCAACTATTATGTGCACATAGAATACATTATCTGCGTAAATAACGAATGTACATTATCTACGTATATCATAAATCGTTTACCTAAAGTAAGTCATTATTTAGGTGGTTCCCCTTAGGTGACTGTCACATGCACGAACACCTCTCTGTGCACCTCTACACTATCAGCTAAATGAATATTTTACGAATGGAATGGCATACATTACTGTCCTTTGTCCACACTCAGTTTCAGTGTCATCAAAGAGGCGTCATTGTGTGCGGACTAGTCCATATATGCTGCACCACATCCGCTAAGTTTCGAGACCACGCTGAGCATGATTTTAAAGCTGATGTCCACACTCACAAACATAATGTAACTCATCTAATTCACCCACTCCTCTTCCCCATCTATATCACCTTCCCTATGTCCTCGCTCTACCATTGCTCCTCCCCCCCAAGCACCCTCCTCCCCTTCCCCACCCCCATCCCGTTCTCCATTGCACAGACCATCCCATTTGCTCCGAACAAAGATCATTCCATTACGTCTAATTGACTCCCCCTGTGCGTGATGTGAAGAGCCTTCAGTCAAAAGAGGTCATTAAAACTTTTCAGATAAATACTCACACGCATAAAGAACAGGGGTTAAAGAGGAATAGGGGGAGGAGGAGGAGGAGGAGGAGATGAGAAGAGGAGGAGGAGGAGGAAAGTCACACACATAAAGAGTGGAGGTTAAGCGGAGTAGGGTAAGGAGAAGGAGGGACGAGGAAGAGGAGGAGGAGGAGGAGAAAGAAGAGAGAGGAGGAGGAGGAGGAGAAGAAGAGGATGCGGACGAGGAAGACGAGGAGGAAGAGGAGGAGGTGGAGGAGGAAGAAGAAGAGGAGGAGGAAGAAGAGGAAGAGGAGATAAATAACACTAAAGAAGAAACGAAGAATGAACAGAAGGAGAAACGGCAATGCCTCTGTCTCTTCTCTCTCCCTGTCTCTGGTTTCCGGTTTGTCTGTTGGTGTATCTGGCTGTCGGTCTGTCTCCCGATACGTTCAGATGAAAAAAAAAAAAATGAAACAGATAAACAAATACAGAGACAAATAAATAGACAGAAAGACAGACAGACAGACAGACAGATAGATAGATAGATAGATAGATAGATAGATAGATAGATAGATAGATAGATAGATACAAAGACAGATTCATAGTCATCGATGTAAGTAAAACATGTAGATTGATTAGTTTTTTTTAAACAGAGAGAGAGAGAGAGAGACAGACAGACAGACAGACAGACAGACAGACAGACAGACAGACAGACAGACAGATAGAGAAGTCAGTCAGACTGACAGACAGACAGGCAGGCAGGCAGACTGACAGACAGAGTGTTTATTTGCTACAGAGCAAGCAGAACTTTTGGAACGCTGAAATGACGATCGATATGCACATCACTGCTTTGTGATTACAATCGGCTAAAAAATAAAAATGGCCGATCTTACGAGCTGCCCTTAGATTAAGCCCGAATCGATTTCAGTAAGGCCGTCAACAGTTACCCTTCTTTGAAATACTGGAGAGTTAATTCGGAGGATATCACATAAATTTCAAACCAATCCCAAATTTCCTACGTAACATTTTTTTTTTGTTGTTGCTCATTCTGAGGAACTAATCGCAACAACAAAGGCAAAGCTTATAATGGTTCCATGATTGCCATTTCTGAAGTAGTCTGGGACCAGCTGAGTGTGAAAGGAAGACAGGAGAAAAGAGCAGAAGAATTCCAAGGCAAAACACGATATGGCTCAGGCAGAGAACGTTACGCAATCCAAAACGAACTTTTTTTTTTTTGGTTAAAAGAGGAAGTCGCGTTGATGCTTGGAGCACGCTGGTCTCCCTGTTGTCATCTGTTTATTAATAAACACCTGTCTCGGGAAAAAATACAAATTCGGGTACTAAGAAGTGTTGGACTGCAATGAAAATTGGCAAGACGGTGTATGAAGGTGTGCTGAAGACGGTGGTACCAATGGTTTTGTTCGATTGACAGTGGCATTGACAGTACATCCTGCTGATTAATTGATATTCAAAGAAGAAAGCAGTGTTGTGACAGGAACTCAGGACTGGATCATTTTCAGTCGAGGCAGCCACGCACAACATGCGGTTTGCACGTGCGCGTATTTTTTTCACACCTCAGTGGACAGGTAAGGTTACAGGCACAGGGAATTAAACTTTCCTGGCCTTTGACTCTGCCTGTGACAATACTGGTGTGTTCACTGCTGACTGTAGTTTGTTTGTCTGGAGAGAACAGGAGCACAGGCACCTGCAATGACTGTTCTTTTTTCTTTTTCAACACACACATCAAGGAAAAAACTGCAGCTTTGGAAGATGCTCTTTCTGGGCTGAAGCGTTGTTTTGGCATGTGGGCTGTTGCCTACAGGTTTCATCAGATCACGTTCCAAGACCTGGTACTCTGAGGCTCCGGACAGTGTGCTGTATGCGAGTGAGGTGCAGCACTGAATCAACCAGCATCAAGGACATGATTGTTTTGATATTTTTCCTGTCATGGCTGCTGCTTGTTTCCGGAGACGTAGAGAGTAATCCTGGTCCAACAGATGTGTACAATCGTCAGTACAGACGAGACCAAGCCAAGAATTTCTATGACTACTCAAACTACAACCAGGCTTTCGACCCAGTCCAGCATCGCAGTTCAAACAATTCACAAGGTCTGATGTCTGCCCCGATTTCCCTGTAACTCAGGTCCAGAAAAGAATGCTGCACCTTGCTGGTTACCCATGGACCCGCAGGGAGGCCAACTATCATCCGGGTGCTTACCCATCCGAAGATGGGCTTGCTAGTTCAGTGGACCAACTGCATGAATGGTGTTGCTCCCTTCAAGAGCAGCATGAGAAACTAAAACAGCAAACAGAACTTATACTGAGGAGATGCAGATTTCTTGAAGAACAGTGTGACAGCTTGCAGCAATGGAACGATTACCACTGTGACGTTAGCAGGAAAGCTGAAGAGGAGATCGACCACCTGGAATCATTCTCGAGGCGAAACAACTTAAGATTTTTCCCACGTGTATGAAGGCCCAAATGAGAGCCCCCAACAGTGCACCCGCAAAGTTGTTCAGCTTCTGAACAGATTTTTTTCCCTGACAAGAAACAATGGACAGTCGATGACATAGAACGTGCCCATCGCACGGGTCACAAGACCGAGGACTGGAACAACCCCAGACCCATCATCGCCTGCATCCACCGCTGGAACGATAAACTCGATATTCTTCAGGCAAACAAGAGCAGGAAAGAAATGGCTGCCTCCATTGGTGTCAGAGTGGCCGCCGACCTTACTCATCGACAGAGCCAAGTTCTCAAGAAAGAAAAGGCAGCAGGAAGAAGCGCCTATTTCTGGAAGGGTCGTCTGCATCACAGCCAGTCTCGGCAGCAAGTCAGGAACCATAGGAAATCACTTCCAAAAGACAGCCCTGTTGACTCTGCAGTCAGAAGAAGAAGGAGCGCGGCAGAAGCTGACAGCAGGAAGACAATGGGGAAGAGACAGTCAGACCCAGAAATATCTGGTGGTATACCCCAAGGAGAGGACCTGATTCAGCTCACATCCAGTCACCTCCATGGAGAGCAGACCAGTGGTCAGACCAGCCAGGCAATCTGCAGCCTGAACGGCCATCCACCCCCACCCCTATGACATGAACGCACTCCCGACACTCCAGAGTCAGAAGCCGAAGGTCAATAACAGATACCCTTCACCTGCAGAGTATGAGAGTACCAGAGACAGCATAGCTGAAAAAAGACTTGACAAGCACCAACAAGAAGAGGTCATACTCAGCTCAACTGCTGCTGACAAAGGCAATGTTCAGACAACGCATGTTACTGTGGACAGTAACCAGAAGTCCCACCCATCGACCTGTCAGTCCCAGATGTTTTCCACGCCCGCAAAACCCCAGCCTCAACGTAACCCCCAACCAAGGTACAGGCGAAAAATCGACCAGTGGGGGTGTGAGACTGGTAGAGGAAGGTAGAAATGACGTGTCCCCCAATGCCTTGTTGGTATCCCCCGTCAGTGTGTCTCCTACAGCCCCATCCCACAATGATGATGCCCATGTAGGGAACACATTGGTGACTGACAAAACCCCTTCGCACCATGATGTTCATCGAGCAATAGACGTTGAGCACTCCAACTCCCTGGTACTAACTGAGTGTACCCCAGTGGGTCAATCTGCTCAAATCCCACCAATTGTTTTAGAACCGGTACCGACTGTACCCTCACCCTTAGACACTTCAGACAGCAGTTTGACACTTGTGAACAGGCAGTGGCAGTGGGAACGAAGCAAGGTGATGTAGAGAGCCAATCCCCTGCCATCTTGCAAGCATGTAGCTTGCCACAGGTGAAGTCCACGGCACAAAACTGTTCTGTGGTGACCGAAACTCCCAAACAGCAGGTCGTCTTACTCGAAGCAAAACGAGGTGCAGACAAATGCAGGTTACAGAGAGCTTTAACCGCATCAGTACAATGGGAAGGGGGAAAGGAGATAGTATGATGGTGGACAGAGGAGAAGAGGAAATGGAAGGGGGGACAGTGGTGCTGGAAGGAAAGGGGGGCAGGGGAGGGAGAGGGGGTGAAAGTGTTATGAGGGGAAGAGGGGCAGGGGAGAGAGTGAAGGGGAGGATGGGGTGATGGGAGGCAGAGGGGGAAGGCAAGTGGAGAGAGTGGTGTTGGAGAGATGGGAGAGATGAGAGGAAGACAGACAGAAGGTATCATGGAGGAGACAAGTGTTGGTGGGGGGAAGGGAAACTGGCGGGGGTGGAAGAGGGGGAGATGAAAACACTAAATGACGGGGAGGCCGAAGCCGTAACTATATCATCAATATATGTACGTGGAATTGCGAAGGTTTGATGCAAAAACTGGATATACCAGACGTTGTGTCAACTCTTTTGTCATTTGATATCTTTTCATTGAATGAAACATTCATTTACGTGGATACGATTTTCGTTTTTGCCTTTTATTGATTATAATGTATTTGTGTCAAAAGCCGTTAAATTGTCAAATCAAGGACGCAGCTCAGGTGGAGTGTGTGTGTTTTGTACATAAGTGGTTGTCACAATTTGTTTAAGAGTATTGAAACACATCTGGACCAAGTTATTATTTTGCAACTTGATCGAACGTTATTAGAAACAGATAAGCCAATTTTTCTTATTTGTACATACATTCATCCATATGATAGCAGATACTGGACACAGGCAGAGCATGGGTATGGGATTGAAATCATTGAACAATGTTTGATGGACTTGTATGAACGTTACGAGGATTTCTACATTATGATATGTGGTGATCTGAATGCAAGGACAGGATGTATGAATGCATCATTAAGAATGAACTGTTTACGGACAATGTGTGGAAAATCGGATAAAGAAGATACAGATCAGATGCTTACTCGGCATTCTGAGGATAAAGAAATAACAGGTTTTGGGCGAGATTTATTGAATTTATGCACAGCGTTTGAATGTATCATTCTCAATGGTTTAAGAAATTATGATTTTGATGCATCACTCACTTTTGTATCGAGCAACGGAGGGAGCACAATTGATTACTTTATAACTTCTAGTGGTTTATGTTTACAGAATTATATTAGTTCTTTAAATATTCTGTCCTCTGTTGATTCATCACATTTACCTGTTTGTATCAAACTGTTAACCACCCTGAGCTCTCAGGCAAACGTGGACAGCCAAGGTAAGAAAGCAAAAAAAGTGGATGGAAAAGCAATGTTGGGATAAGTCATTAGAGCAACAGTTCATTGAAAATGTCAATACAAAGGAGATGCAAGAAATGTATTCACAAGCTCTAGCACATATTGATAATGATGTGAATCAAGCTGTAACCTTGTTTTCTAGAATTTTTGGTGCTAAGTAGTAACTGCATGAAAAAATGTGTCCGTATCGATAACGAGATTAAACCTCCACAGTGGTTTGATGCTGAATGTAGTCAGTTTAAGATAAAAGCAAGGAATTCGTTGATGATACTGAGGAAATCAAACAAAGCAAGGCAAGTAACATATACTGTGTCAAATACACAACAATCAGAGGAAAGGAGGCAATTTGTTCAGGATAGGAAGGAGTACAAAACACTGCTAAAAAGAAAAAAGAGCAGCTTTAAACGTGAAAAAGCGAGGAAACTGCAAGTTTTGGCAAAGACAGTAAAGCGTTCTGGAAAGAAGTTAAATTTATGTCTAGTAAGAAGAGGGCTCGCATTTGTCCTGAAATTTCTGACCAGCAGTGGTTTCACCACTTTAAAAGCCTATTCAATGTTTCAGAAATAAAAACATTTGATTTAAGCTTTGAAAGTTACGAATCAGATTGCAGTGATTTAAACTCACCTATTCATGAAAGAGAAGTTTATGAGGCAGTTCATAAACTGAAAAACGGAAAAGCATGCGGTATTTGATGGAATTACTCCAGAAATGCTGAAACTATGCAGTGAATCAGTAAAATTCATGACAAATTATTTGATAATCTTTTCGAGAAAGGTCAATATCCTGAGGAATGGACAAAATCTATTATAGTACCAATTTTTAAGAAAGGTGATAAAACAGTAACAGATAATTACAGAGGTGTGTCACTATTGAGTTTAATGAGTAAATGCTATACTAATATTCTCAACAAGAGATTAGTGAACTTTATTGAAACAAATAAGAAGCTAACAGAGTCCCAAGCAGGTTTTAGGAAGGGGTATTCTACATTTGACCACATTTTCACCTTGAATGCAATCATTCAGAAATGTTTTTCAAAGAAAGGAGGAAAGCTTTTTGCATGTTTTGTGGACCTGAGAAAAGCATTTGATTCAGTTCAGCATGGATCATTATTTGATATTTTGGTAAAAAAACAGGAATCCATGGTAAATTTATTAAGGCAATAAGGGCTATTTTTATAAATCAGCTCTTTCATGCGTCAGAATAGAGGATCGCGTAACTGATTTTTTTGATTGTCCTGTTGGGGTGAGACAAGGCTGCATCCTGAGCCCAGAACTTTTTTCAATTTTTATAAATGAAATGGCTATTACAGTGGAAGAAAATGGAATACATGGTATCCAATTGTTACCAGGTTATGTTGAGCTATATATACTTTTGTTTGCTGATGATATAGTTCTGCTGTCCGACACCGCTAGAGGTCTACAGAATCAAATTGATGTACTGAACAAATCTTGCAAAAAACTATTTCTGAATATTAACAAAGACAAAACAAAGGTTATGGTATTTCGAAAAGGAGGGTTTCTAGGCAAAAACGACAAATGGAATATAAACGGAGATTCTTTAGAAGTAGTAAATGAATATAACTATCTTGGTTTTGTGTTTACAACTAAAATGAGCATACCAAAGTGTGTTGATGCTCTGGCGTGAAAGGGCAGAAGAGCTTGCATTGAATGTGTGAAACATATTGGCAGATTGCATGATATTTCAAAATCTTGTTTTTTCAAAATATTTGACACTCAAGTACAACCCTATATTACTGTATGCATCTGAAATGTGGGGTATGAATAGATTAGATAACATTGAAAAGGTTCACAGTTTATGCATGCAAACGATTTTTACGAGTCCCATTAAAAGTACCAAATAAGTTTGTTCTTGGGGAAACAGGAAGGTACCCATTATATGTGAATAGTTATTTCAGATGTATCAAATATTGGCTTAGAATTCTAAAGATGGACACGACTAGAATCCCAAGGATTGCATACGCAATGCTTTGGAAATTAGATGAAAGGGGCAAAGTTTGTTGGGCAAGTCAAATCAGAAATATCATGTTCAGAATGGGTTTTGGGCATGCATGGATAAATCAAGAGTAGGATGTGAAAAGCGTTTTCTCTCTTTATTCAAACAAAGACTGAAAGATAATTATTTACAAGAATGGGAGGAATCTATTATGAATAAAGATATCTACAGAAATTATCGGCTTTTTAAAACAACCCTAGAAAGCGAACCTTATTTCCAGTTTTTAGATATCAGATGCTTCCGTGACGGACTTGTGAAATTAAGACTGGGGGGTACTACCAATAAATGGTTCTTCATTTAGGAGAATATTTAGTGAAAACCTAAACCTTGCTTGTTCAACATGTAAAGTAACTGAAGATGAAAATCATTTTATACATTACTGTCCTAGGTATGATGAAATAAGAAACAAATATCTGAAAGGTATTAAACAACCGTATACCGATACACTTCACAAGGGGTCAGTAGATACGATAAGAAAACTTGCCATGTATATTTTTCATGCTCTCCGACAAAGGAATATTGTCACCAATTGAAGGAGAATTGATGAAAATTTTAAGTTCACTATGTTGTAATTATCAGATATTTTACTGTAACAATTGCTTTATTCCACGTACACACTCCATAAGCGCGTGCGCGCGCGAGAGAGAGAGAGAGAGAGAGAGAAAGAGAGAGAGAGACAGACCAGACAGACAGACAGACATGCAGACAGACAGAGACAGAGAGAGCCAGAGACTGAGGGACAGAGAGAGACAGAGAGAAAACAAGCCAATAATGCACAAGTTTGGGTTTGACGTCTTTCACAGCCGCATGCCACATGCACGTCATGTGGACCATTAGTCTCAACACTTCAAAGGGAACTGTTTCCTGCCTGAACACTGTAACTATCACATTAGCAGCAATCGGTTTCCACCGTGTTCGACGCTTTTTACTGCATAGAGGCTGTGTCAGAATCATTTAGACAACAATGATTTTTTTTTTTACCGCTTTTGACGCTGTTTCCTGCCTGGAGACTGTAACGATTTCATCAAAGGCAACGCTTTCCCTGCTTTTGACGCCTAGACAAAATAGATGGATGAAAAGTTGTAATTATGTGCCATATGATGGCATTAAGGCGATGGTTTGTGAAACCAACTCTTTACCGAAGCCGTCATTGCGACGACTGTCAACCGCTATATCCTTTGTGCTGAGGCCTACTACGCTTTCAGTCGGCTTGCACGTGAATCACAGTAATTGTATTTGGGAGTCAGTTACTGTTGTCGTGGTCACTACCATAGTAACGCAATATCAGGTCATGACGAAATATACACAAAAACTAGAAGTGTATTTGGGGAGAGCGAGTACCTCCGCCAAGTTCAAACACTCCGAGATTATCTGCTTTAATCCAGATGCGGAGTGCGATTTGACGGATACAGAATAGAACTAAAAGCCATCTTTCCACTAATTTTTATTAAATCGGTTCAGAGCATTTTGCGTATTGTTACCGACAGTCAGAAAAACAAGCAAGCACGATTGAAAACAGAACTTTTGTGAGTAAGCTAGCAACACACCCAAGAACTATTTATACTAAGTAGAAGTGAGAAATAATCTCAGGAAACCAGTTATTATCGCTATTTATATGAGAAAAAAATATTGTTTTTTAACACAGAAAAAAGCAATAGAAGGCATTTTTAGAAATAAGGGTGTATGTGCTACGTTTTCATGCACATATATCTACGGTATGACCTGGACGCTAAGGTTAATTTCACATGGCACGTTTTCCCAGTGAGATTTCTGTTCAAAAGAGGCCTACCCAGTGTAGAACAGAGAGTATCACATGTAGAGCTGAGTTTAATTCCTATTGGCCTCAGGCCCATCAAGACATGGAGTCCCAGACTGAAGTATGTAGTTCTGGCGCCAGGATGCCAGGTCGTTGGCAGAAGTCTTAGGCTTGGTTCCAGGCAGGTGTCGTCTTTTGTTGCTCTGGTTTCCATCTTAGACTGCAGTCTGGATCCTCTTCTTTTTCTTCTGTTGGACTGGTGTCCAGCACTTGCTTTTGATTCCGTGTGAACTGATGTCCACTTTGTGGTGTTCATCAGCCGACTGTGGGCGTCGGTATTCTTCGCCGCTCCTCCCTCCCCCCCCCCCCCTCGACCGCCACCGCCCTTCCCCCCCGCCCCACCTCCCCCCCCTCCCCCCCCCCCCCCCCCCCCCCCCCCCCCCCCCCACACACACACACACCACACATACAAGGGCCTGTTTTCAGGGCTACAGGACGGTCTTCTTCATGCTCGGGTGGCAATGGTCCTGTGCGGCGTGGGGCCGTCTGATAGGAGGTAGCAGGACGGACGTCGCTGGATCGCTGCACGGGTCCCTTGGAAGATCCTCACTGATTAGGGGCGAGAGTTTTCAGCCCAACGCCCAGACGGGTGCCTACCATGCCGACCCGAAAACATGGTTTCCCAGGCCACGGTTATCGCAGACAGGCAGCCCTCTATCACTGACCGCCTCGCCCCCCTTCTCCCCATTTCACCACCCCCCCACTTCTCTAGAAACCGTCCCCCAGCGACGCAGGCGAGACCCATCGTCACCCTCACGGCTGGAAACG
>JADBJO010025929.1:0-7500 GCA_016801955.1 Conus betulinus | reverse complement strand
AGGTTTGTGATAGTAGAGAACGCGGAACGACGGAGTTGTGATTCGTCTATTGGAGAAAGAATAGTTTATCCAGATGTATCATGACGTCTGCAGTTACACATATCTGCTACTGGTTTATTAAGTTAAGTTAAAAACGTGAACATCGACGACAGTGATTTACCACGCACACGAATAAAGCGCGGCGTACCGTAACTACGCAATTTCTTCATGGACCTCCATTCTGGGCAAATTATTACTGGGTTTTCAAATGTACGTATTGGTTCATGTTGTGAGCGGGCTTGGCTTACAGTTTGCCGTGGGACAAGGACCCACCGGTTGTGGGTGGGAGAGGAAAAAGTAATTTTATCCGAACAATTCGAACAGCCAAAGAGATGAATTCGGACAAGTAGATGGACAAACATGGGGGAAAGATCATATTAGATTCAAAATAAACAGGTTTGATGGTGTCCACAGCTTACAAGTGCCTCACAAGTTAGTTTTAAAATTTTTTAAAATCTATGTGTTTGTTGAAGGATGAACAAGCAACTACCACGTTGTACTTGCACTGAATGAGGATGGTTGTGATATCTGGAAAAAGAAGGTACATGACTAACGGCTACAAAAACGTACAAAACGTAAAAGCGGTTAGTTTACGAGTCGAAAGTTTATATGTTTTGCCCTGTAAAGGGTATTGTTGTGTCCAGGCAATCCGCCCTTACCTGCAACCTCTTCTCGTTACACTGCTCTCTGCCGGCTCCCCACCCACATTCAGACGGCTCCACACCAACGGGATGGCTGCCGTGACCGGACAATGCGACGCTCCCGGTTGTTCTCATGATCCTCTGTGTTCCTTTGATCTTCGGCAGCCCCTGATGCGGCCGCCGCTCCCGCGGAAATCTACTCTAATCTTCGGCGAGCATGAGCCTTTTATAGCCGGGGCAGTATGTTTCCGCTTTTTGCTCGCTAATGTTATCTGAAGAAGATGAGTGTGTGGTTTGTAGGTTTGTTCGTGCATATATAAAAGCTTTCCAGTTTGAGAGAAATGTCGTTATCATGATGTGTCGAATCTTGTAAGGACTTGTGAAAAAATGCTGCCTTTGTGATACTTTTTGTAAATATTGTTGTCGCCTTTCTTTTTATAAGGTTTATAGCCCTGATTGAATAAATCATATCTCTTCTCTCTCTTCTCTCTCTCTCTCTCTCTCTCTCTCTCTCTCTCTCTCTCACCGATTTGTCTGCTGACAAAGCCTAAGTAGCAGGATGGAGTGTCAAGTGGGTGTTAAAAATTAAAAATTTAGTTGATCACCCTCCGACACATCGGTAGTCCGACAACCCACGTTCAGATGTTTCGATAATCCGACACTGTAAGAAAAAGTAGCGATAGTCCGACATCCCACGATTCCGACAATTCCAACTCGTTTCGATAATCCGACACACAAACCCAGTTTTATAATTCCCGTTAGTCTGACATATTGAAAGTAAAATATCTCTCTCTCTCTCTCTCTCTCTCTCTCTCTCTCTCTCTCTCTCTCTCTCTCTCTCTCTCTCTGGTATTGTCAACATTTAACCCCACTTCCTCTGTCGCAAAAAAAGCAATGATACCCGAATGTGGTTAACAATAGGAAGACCGAAGTGTGGGCAATCTAACTTTGGAAGTCGGACTATCGAAACGTCGAAATCGTGATGTGTCGAACTATTGGCACAAAATAAAAACATTACAAAACAAGTTTCGTTGGTCCGACAAAATTGTCGGATTGTCGAAACGTCGGAATCGTGATTTGTCGAATTATCGACGAAACGTCGGAATCGTGAAATGTCAGAAACTGTGTTTTGGAAGAAGAACAATTTTGTCATGTTTCCCTGTCGAAGGAACATGCATGATGTGTTCAATTCTTCCATAGTCAGTCGAAGTGCATTGCTGTTGACTGCTGTATTGCTTTTTAACAAGCAATACAGCTAACATACCATGCGTTACAATTCTATTATAGTCATCGAATTCAATCGTTCATTCTCTACCTCTACTCGTCGCTCTCTCTCCTCACTAAATCATCTTTCCTGTTTCGCCCGTATCTCTCTCTCTCTCGGTCTCTCTCTCTCTCTCTCGCTTCTCTCTGTTCTCTATCTCTCCTACCGCTCATCCCGGCATACTAAGTCTCCGGGGGGGTGGTCGGATTCCCCTGTCGCACTGTGACTCTCTCTCCACTCGGGTCTGTGTCTCTTGGGGCTTCCTCTCCGTCCTCCCCCCGGGGGGGTCGACGGGGGGGCGCTGGGCGGGGGGGGCGGGGCCGCTGCGGTGGGGACTCCGGGGAAGCACTCCAACAACAGGCGTGGGGCTGGCGGGGGGAGTCGCTGGGTCTGCAACTCTGGCCGGGGGCTCCCTCCCTGCACCTGCAGGGATCGAGGGCTCTTCACGTCGGCGTCGGGCAGGCGGCGGGCGGGGGTTGGGTGGGGGGGTCACGGCTCTTCCCCAGGGTGACAACACTACGGGTGGGGCGTCGGTAAGGGAGCGAGGAGGGGGGAACAACAAAAAGACGCGCTGACAAACCTGCAGAGAGATGGTTGACAGACCGCGCTGCAGAAGAGACGATGTGCGCTCCTCCCTGCACCTAGGATTGACCTCAAACAGTGTTCAATACCTGAGTTTCGTTGTTGGGGCGCACTTCCTCTTCCAGTTGAATCCCTTTCCAGAAGAAGCAAGCAGCAGCAGCAACAACAAGAGCAGCAAAACAAATGTTGAAATGTTGATGTGTTGAAACAACCGCACTGCCGACGACACGATCATTTTATCTTTTTTTTTTTTTTTTAAGTTTTTCTTGTCTGTTTGGTTTTGTTTGTTTGGCAGATTTTAGGTGGGTTTTTTTTTTCCCAGTCTTGTAAAATATTATTAACCTTTTCTTTTCCACCGAGAATGAATCTATTTCTGTATAAGTCATGACACCGAGAGGAGGAGTCGGCCTCTCTGTCATACCTAATTTCTCTCTGCGAGAGGAGAGAGAGGAGGGAGGGGACTGGAGGGGAGGAGAGAGAGAGAGTAGAGGAGAGGAGAGATGAGAGAGGGAGAGAGGAGGGGATGAGAGAGGAGGGTAGAGAGAGAGAGGAGAGAGAGTGAGAGAGAGCCTTTGTGTGTGTGTGTGTGTGTGTGCTGCGCGGCGCGCGCGCCGCGCGCTAGACAAAATCTGTCTGTATGTCACTCTGTGTGTCTGTCTGTGTGTTTCTGTCTTGTCGGTAGTAGTAGGAACTTCAGCTGTGGTCTGTTCTGTGTATGTGTGCTGATGTTTGTGAGTGAGCAACCCTCGCTCTCAAGTGTATGTGTGAGACTGTTTCAAATGCATGACGCGGTATTTATGTGTGTGTGGGCGCCTCCCCCTATCTATCTCTATCTCCTCTTCTCTATCCTCTCTCTCTTCTCTCTCTCATCTCGGTGCGGTTATTATATGCGTGTGGTGTGTCGTGGGTGTGTGCGAGGAGAGTGAGGAGACGAGGAGCGAGTGTATGTGTACGTAGCACAAGCGACGTATGCAACGGTATGACGCGCGTTGCTGTGAATCCGTGCATGCGTTGTATGTGTGTTGCGCGGCGCGTTATGGGGACCACGGTGTTCCCAATCCTATAATAGGGAGAGACAAGCGAGAGGGGGAACCTTTGGAAAGGGACGTCATAGCAATAATGACGCGTTTTGCAAGGCCTCCATTTTACTTATCACTTTCAGAGTCGTTTGTAATGCACGGTCAGGGTCGTGGTTATCGGTGAATTTGTTTAAAACGTTTAGGAAGGCTAACGAAATGCCCAAAGTGTTTCAGTCTCTCATGTTCATTTGATTGCGAGTGATTTAATTGCGACGCTCGGAATATTTTCAAGATTATGTTCGAATGTTCATCTTAGTGTAGTGTTAAGTTCTCTAGTGCATTACCCGAAGTGTTCGAGAGAATGCTGGTAGCAGCCGCCCGACCGGATTAACATTGACCGCATACTGCTCCGTCACAGATTTTGATTTGGTTAAGCCTTACTGCTAGCAGGATTTTATCAAGATAAGAACGCAATGCGTAGGTTCAGAGAATATTCTATCGCTATCATACACAGATGGAAATGAGGAGCCTGTACTAACCCTGAGAGAGAGAGACGACACACACACAAGACGGGGAGAGAGACGAGAGATGAGAGGGAGAGAGTGGGGAGAGAGCGAGAGAGGGAGAGAGAGAGGAGACTGAGATTTGTTGTGAGAGTTCGAGTCGAGAAGTCACGTCGAGTCTTTCCATTGATTCTTGAGGTTTAGTGTGCGACGACGAAAAGCTGCCATCTTAATACGAATATTGCACAGCCCCCCGTGCATGTACGATTGAGTCAACCTGTAACGTAGTATTTGAAACCTGAGGTCAGTGGTTTTGTTGTTCACTATATTCTCAAAGGCGTGTGTAAATAATAACGGATCTCCACTTCAGTTTTTCAATACCGCCTGGTGTAGTCCTTGTATTGATCGTCTGCATGGACGAACACAGTACCAAACGGATCTACAACGAAGTTCTTGTACAAGCTATAGTACTTGCTGCACTTTGTTTTTTTTGTACTTGACCGAAGTAGTCCAGCGCATTTAGCAGCATTGTGTGCGTAACAACCACGAATTGGTAAATGAACTATATAGTGGAGTGTCACACCATGACTAATAAAGCACAAAGAATCATCATAGCAATTTCTGGTGTTAAAGGTATCCTTACTTTTCATGACGAGCTTTTTCGTATTGTGTTTATCTATGCTTATTCATATGAGGCAGCTGGTTGTCTCCGACGGACCCTTTGAAGCCTTTTTTGTAATCATCTCGCCATAATGTGGTTGGAAGTTGTAAACTTCCAGCCGCAATTGTTCAAGTTGATGGAATGAAATCATCTCTCTCCACTCTCCCCTTTTGGATATTTTTGCGCAATCATGTCTACTCAGAGTATACATACCTAAAATCCTATACCGTTAAGGAGGGAGGCAGAGGATGTGTTTGTGTGTGGTGTGTGTGGGGGGGGGGGGGGGGGGGGGGTAGTAGTTCGGAGTTGTTTGCTAACATGACTTAATTCTCTGTTGAAATGTCGTGTCAATGAAATGAGTTTCAAATATGTTGATTTTTTTTCAATGAAAAACTTCTGTTGCAACAGAGTGCAATATATTCCGCTTACACCCAGACGCTTTGGTAAAATGATTACTAAGGTCTAAAGTTAAACAAGTAGGACACGAGATTTTATAATACTGGCATCACGTATTTATATCAGCAAAGGAGGTTGTTTCTGTCGCCAACTTGATGGGGGACGTGTCGTGTCAACAAAAGTTGTAAAGAGAAAGGGACAGTCCACCCCACGCCAGTAATTCATCATGAAATCTCTGCCTTTATTAGCTCCTTAAACCCGATTTTGTATGGTGGTGACCGCCTTCCACTAATGTTATGGGATATTATTGGACATGCTCGACTTGATCTAGAAAACACGGGCGGTGCGTGTAGACTTGCGTACGAAGGTTTCACGTCTAGGATCCATGAGGTACTTTTGGATTACCCATCGATGATGTGTTGGACAGGGTACTTGAAACACCACGTAAGTGTACGATTTTGATAACTGTCATTGTCTGACATTCAGCAAACCTAGGCCTTGTGTCTGGGAGCTGTATTGTATTTTCACCAGTCGGCTCAAAATAACGACGACGGGGGCTTCTTCATGCGAGATGCGAGCTAGCAGTTCAGCTCGGTGTGAATGGCAAGTAGTTTTGCTGGTGGGTTTGGGCAGTCAGAAAGCACTGGGCTGGTACACCCCTAGGGGTGCGATTACATTGAGCGTTCTGTTGCCGTTTGCGTCAGGTGATCACACAATGGCATATGCTAAGGAGCATATGCACGGGTAGTAGTCCCTTGAAGTACTGAATGGGAATCCTTGCGTGCCTTGACACAATATGTAAAACACGGCGCAGGCCTCAAGGGTGTTGGTGCAGGATTTGCCTCTGGGTCGAGGGGTTTGGCAGTGAGGACGTAATCCTCAGGGTACATCTTGTATTTCGGGGATCTCGTCTTTTTTAATGTTTTACACTTAAACGTTAAGTGTTGAAGGGACAACCTAGGAATTTAAAGGGAATCTTTAACCGGATGGTATGCAATCATACTTTGTCATAACGTGAGATGTCAAGACTATGTCACAACGGTGACGGCTGGTTTTATTCCTTCATTCTTACTGCTCCCTCTCCCTCTCTCTCTCCTCTCCCCTTCCCTCCTCTCCTCTCTATCCTCTTATTCATCCTCCTTCATTCGCACCAGACGACCGTGGACAGGGGCGTGTCGAGAATGGGGGAGGGAAAGGAAACACAGCACAAAAAAAAGTCTCTGCTTAGCATGCGGTTGATTGATGCCGTCCGTGCCGTCACAGTACCGTTGACGCGTAATTGATCAGCCGGTCCTTTCTCTTCACTCTTCATCCGGGGAGTTGAGGAGCCAGCATCCGGAAGGACATGCGCCCCCAGGGCCCCCCCCCCGCCCCCGCCCCCCCCCCCCCCACACCCCCGTCTCCTACCCCCGGCGTGTGATGAACCAGCCTTAGAACCTACAGTCCTATGCCGGTGCCGAGACATCGTCAACGCGGTTTGTTCATTAATAACACCCCACCCCTCCGACCCGCGGCGCCCATGCAATGTATCAACCGTATTCATCATACGACTGTCTCCCCCCGGACCTGTTACCAGACAAACCGCCAGTCGACTATCTGCCCCACACCACACCCCACACACGTACCGAATGATTCCTGGGCCCAAAAAAAACACGAAGTACAAACAAGGACAGCACAAGACCACCGCAGATTTCACCCACTACAGCAAACGTACGTTTGGCTTTGTTTAGTACAGATATCGACACAGACAGATGCGATGACATGTTTTCCTTACAGCAGTCTTACCTTCATGTGGTCAGCAGTGAATTGCCGACATTGTACCTAAATCACAATTAGTATGACAACCGGCACCCAATCCGCAAGACCAGGGACATGTCATAGAAATACGTACCCAAGACCCTTTGTTAATGCACAAGCACGCCCATCAGCCGAAGTATCTACCGCAAAGCACGTCCAACGTGACGCTTGTTTTTCATAGATACCCAAACAACGTCCAAGAACAGAACAGCAAAGGGAAACATCAAAAGAAAACGCAACGTAACGCTTGTTTTACTACACAACAGCAGCAGTGAGTTCAGTAAATACTTGTCTTTTTCCTTGATGCGCACAAACAAACCAGACCAAAAAATACACACAACCCCACACACCCGCTCCCCCCCCCCCTCCCCCCCTACAAACACCACACAACACACACACACCCACCACACCGCTCCCTCCCCCCCTCCTCCCCCCCCCAAAAAAGAAAAGAAAAAAAAAAAAAGATGTACACGATTGGCGACGGAACAGTCTGTTTCAATCCTTCTGCAAGCTTTTTTAAAGGTCAAGTCCGTCATGACGGTCATTGACTGAGATGAAGTACGGTCGAGGTTCAATCACTGTTTGATTTAATGTTCTC
>JADBJO010025928.1:12500-23154 GCA_016801955.1 Conus betulinus | reverse complement strand
ACACTCCCTTCTCCGTTTAATTGCTAACAAGGCCTTCGTAGCTGATGTCATCTTAAGCATCCTCCTCGAGTTACTTGGCAGAAGATAAAAAAAAACGGAAGGAGGAAGAGAGGGAGGGTAGGGGATAGAGGGTGAGAAGGAAGGAAGAGGTGGGGTGTAGAAGAAGAATCGAATAAAGCCGGCACACACACACACACACCAGCACACACCAACACCCACCACACCACACACACCACACACATGCGCGCGCGCACACACACATACACACATCCCTATATAGATAGATCGATAATATAGATAGTAGTAGAGAGTTCGGAGAGAAGAGGAGAAGAGAGAAGAGAGATGATACTTGAATGCTGTCTACTCTCCATCGATCATAATAGCCATACGGGATTTATTGACACATGCTTGTCATTCATAATGGCTTTTAAGTTCATCTGTGTAGTTGTTGTCTGACTAAGGCGCGCAATTACCACAATTCAAACATGTGC
Source organism: Conus betulinus (assembly GCA_016801955.1). Lineage (NCBI taxonomy): Eukaryota > Metazoa > Mollusca > Gastropoda > Neogastropoda > Conidae > Conus > Conus betulinus. Next base: position 22,663 of record JADBJO010025928.1, on the reverse strand, counting down.
ACATAATATTCCACAACAAAGTACCACAGAAGGTCAGCGCACATCTGCCATGGTGTCAACCGTTTCATATATCTAAAGGAATCCAACACGCCAGCTATTCAGGTCAATGTGTCAAACTGTGAATGGACCTTGCCACAATTCCAGCCAGTCATGGAGTGATATTTTGGCACCTGTGGCCGCTTCACTCCATTCTGTCTCATGCATTCAGGGTACGCCTGGTCAATTTTCTACAATGTCGTATTCAAAGGTTGCGCGTACTGTGCGACTCGGTCCTCTGGGTCACAAAACTATTTTTTGAATGAAAGACCTTTGTCACAAAAATTGTTTGATGACTTTCCAGTGGAGGTTTGCACGTTAATGGTTTTCGCAGCCCAATTGGTCATGAAGATCTTATCAGAGCTAGCAAGACAGGAATTAGGGAAAAAAACAACTGAAAAATGAGAAAAATGACTTAATCATGAATGTTCATTTTATTGCGGCAACTAACATAAAGTTAAATAAACTCGGATAGTGGATGGGGTAGGGGAAGGAGAGGGGGGTGAGATGGGACGGGTAAAGTTTCTCCAATGACTACTGTCTAGTTATATGCTCCTCAAAACAGAAGAGTCACCAGGAAGTGACTTTTTTAGTGTTCGTCAGGTTTTCCATCGGCTCCTGGTTGCCAAAGAGAAGAAGCTAATTCCACATACACTCACCTTTTATTATATATATTTCCGTTTCAGTGGCCACAAAAACAAATATCTGCCATAAATTTAAGCCTGCTGGGGTGAAGCTGCATCTTCGAAATGTATGCGCAGGTTATGTTTAAACAGTGGTTCCCTTCGGAATTAATCGGCCATTATGTGTGTGCACATTCTGGGAGAGTAGCGTGCCACTGAAACATCTGCTATTCCCAGAGGCCTATTCACAAAACAAGTTTTATTGCGTTTTCATTTTCTATAGTCTCCTTTATTTTTTTTAAAACTTTCTCAAACATGAAGACTGATTTCCAACACATGCCTCTCTGTACTATCTAATTTTCCAGAGTAGGTAGCGCTCTCTATAGGGCAATATCATGCATTACACACAATCATGAGAATCTGTGTGCATTATAGTAGAACGGCATGTATGTATAGAATATCTTGTTCTTCAAACGAAAATGGCAGCATTGAATGAAGTGCATGGTAAACTCTAGAAGGGTGCCTCTTTAGATATCTCATAATGACCTCTCCCCCCCCCCCCCCCCCCCCCCCTCACACACTGATGCCCTCATTGGGACAGCGATAGAGCAAAACGTGAGTGTGGGTGTGTATGGAGAAACAGGAATGATGGGTGTGAGAATAGAACTATTGAGGAAGCTCATAAGTAGAAGGGCTACAACAACAACGCAAAATCGGCATTTTATTACTCAAACGTTTCATTTCACCCCCACCCCCACCCTCCCACCCCCACTTCTTCACCTTCTCGCCACCCAGATCACGGTGCTGATGTCGGTGTCGTTCCTGCTGGCGTGGATGCCCTACGCCGTGGTGGCCATGATGGCGGCCTACACCCCGCAGATCCACATCAGCGCCCGGATGTCCATCGTGCCTACGCTGCTGGCGAAGACCTGCCACATCACCAACCCGGTCATCTACTTCACCATGAACACCCGCTTCGCCCACCTCAAACCCTGCTGCTGCACCCTCTCCAGGCCCCGCGCCTGCGCCGCCCCCTCCTCCACCAGTGACCGCAGCCAGGCCAAGGACCGAGAAACTCTGCAGCTGCACGTCGTCAACGAGCAGGACTCGTTGGAAGGACATGTCTGTGAGGGTGGTGGTGGTGGTGGTGGTGGCGGCGGAGGTGGTGGTGGTGATGATGGTGGTGGTGGGGAATTTCTACAGGAATGTGGGCGCGACCTTCTGAACGTGGAGCGCGTCAGGTGCGGACGGAGACCACGGGAGGTGAGAGGCATGACGAATCAGAACCCCACAGAAAGTGAGAGTGATGCTAGTAGAAGTGTCCTTATGTAGACTGAAAGCTGGGCTACGGTGGGTATCTCTTCGTACAAAAAGAGCATTGACATATAGATCTCCGGAAACGCAAATATAAGTGGCTGTGATTCAGTGGCATAGTGGCAGAAGTAAACGGATACTGTGCAAGGTGCGTGTAAGTTCCAGAAGAGAGGGCAAAATCTTTGAGGGCGTGGGAAAAAGTCGTGCTGATTGTGAGGTGGTGACCAGCGGCAGGATCGGTATATCACTTCCTGAGATGTTTTTGCTTGAAATTTGACATTTGATGGACGCAGCAAACGTGTCATTAATATGATCATCAGTGTTCGGGACAGAGGTGAGAGCAGGAGGAGGCAATGCCAGCAGGTGGCATCATCTAGAGCCAACAAATGTTTTTTTGTCAAATCAGATCACCGTTACCCACAACACAGTGGCAGTCGGTTTTAAAACGGATGGGATGCGGAATGCTGGCCTAGACACATGCCAGGGAAGTGGTGTTATTCTCCATCCAGCGGACATTTTTTTTCTTTCTTTTAACCCCGTCCACAGCCACAGCCCGGTCAGTCCCTCCGCAGCCTCGTCGATCGGCACCGGCATCCACAGGGAGCAGTCAATGTCAAGTCGTCAAGAGGCAACCACCGGAAGAGACACTGCACTGCTGCCGAGTCACCTCGGTGGTGTTCAGTGGCGCCTGTTCTGATCTAACATACGCAGGACACCACCTACTAAGCCCCCTACTGACGACAATAATTGCTTAGTCGCGGAGCCGGCGTGAGTGAACTCTCCCTCCGTAGGGCGCCACCAGTCCGTCCAACGACAGCCCCATAGACTCGCCGATACCGGTGACCCCGAAGGAGCCAAACCAAGACCACAGACGTGGAGAAGACATCGAAACTGAAGTCACCATGAGAGCAGGGCATCAAGGGCCACAGAATTTGGGACATTTTTTTTTTATGCTGATCGATGAGAATGAGGATGATAAAGATGATGTTACGGATTTCTATTTCGGTCTGAGACTACATGACAGGGCTGTACTCTACGCTTCCTTTCATAATATATCCCGGCGTCAACCAGGCCCAAGAGAGATACAGACACCTGCTGTGTGGTCAGGAAATTTGAGCAACACTCTCAGAGACATATCCATAAGTGGACGAAACTCGACTGTGTGGTCCCAGTCTTTCCAACTGAGCCCGTAGCAAACTCAACTCTGGGGTAGAAGCCGGTTGGGGCAGAAAAATCCCATATGAATCTGATGGGAATCGAACCCGCGATCTGCCAGCCGGGAGCCTGCGACGCTAACCACTTTCGCCACGGCAGCTGGTCGACATCTTAGTTTTTGTTTGGGCTGCTGTGTTCGAGATGAGAACGTAAATCAATATCTTGTCAGCAGTCAGCAGCGTGTTCACAGGTGACCCTTTGTAACAGAGACTATAGCAAATAATGAATTACCAATGGAACAATTTCTGTGTAAAAATCCACTTTCGTTGGGGCGGAGGAGGGGGGGGGGGTCTTACACATTCAGACCGTCGTCGTCATTGACGGTCTCCATCAGTCCCAAAGAACCGTGGACACCGTCCATAGGATGTGGCAGGATGTGAGCAGGACAGCACCTGCCCTGGCCGCCTCCTGCATTGCGGCAATTGACACGACACGGATAGTTAAGGCACAGCTGGTCTGCCTGCCTATGTCAGAATCGTCAGGTGGTGTCCGTTCTCCTCTAGGTGTGTCAGCTGGAAGGGCAGTCCTTCAACTGGCCGAGTCTTGCCTGATCCCCATCTCCATCCGTGCATCTACAACGTAAATGTCCGCGTTGATGGTAAACCTTCTCGTCGCACTTGCACTTGTGCATTACTCGTAGCTCTGATCATCGAGTCCTTTTCCTAGCTGTGTCACATTTCTGCTTCAAGGAGACCAGCGAGCTGAGGTTTCCTGAGCTTCCAACCGATTGAGTTTACACCCGGCCGACCACGGATCTACCCTGCCCTCTCAAGCACTGTACTCATAGGCCTTTCCTGAAGAAACAAAGAAATACAGTTCATGCAGCGCTAAGTGAAGAGTATTGAACCTTCTTTCCTGTCAACGGCGAAAAGATAATGCCTTGAGCTGGCGTTGCTTCCTCTTGTCGTCATGTCTGTCCCAAACATTGACGACAAGATCGATCAAAGTGTAGGACTCAGCACCATGCCAGAGGGTGCTCAGCATGAAGGCCATGTACACCTCAGCTTTGATATGTATAGGGTTTTTCCTGTGCGCGACCAGAATCTCTGACTCTCTTCGTAAGCCTGGCAGCTAGCCCAACGCACTTGGTGCTTAAGATGCAGGAACCATGGGAGTCGACTGGTTATGGTGATGCGTTCTGTCCAGGGAGATCGGCCAGGTTTTTCACACAGAAGTATGTTATGGTCATGGAAAAACTGCCTGTAATACAGAACGTCAAGTCATCGTCTTTCAGACAACGCAAACTCCTACAGCGTGTTGTGGTTTAAACAGCTCACATAGTTTTTATATTTCTTTGACATGAAACAACCAAATGCTGTAAGCATCATTCTACGAAGAGGAGCTGAACAACAGACGTACAGGTATCAGTATGAACTGGATGTCAGGGACACTGCTTTAACTCCTAACGTCGACAACGCACCGTTCAGTGCTTTGAGATGTATGCCAAATGGAAGAACGAGTATCACTCTGTTGTTGACATTGTTGTGTATGTTGCTTCATGGTGTTACACGAACGATGTGCCTACCAGACAGCTTCTCTTCTGCGACGGTCATATAATGGTTCCAGAGCTGAGAACCCTCTTTATTCTCTTTATGCTTTGAGAGTTCTTTCGCTTTTTGTCGGTTTTTTTTTTTTTTTTTTTTTTTTTTTTTTTTTTTTTTTTGTTTGGTTTGTTTGTTTGTATCCCCGGTTATTTCCACTTCAAGGAACACTTTTACTTTTGTTCCTTTCCTTGTTTTTGTTGCTGTTTTTTGTTTGTTTGTTTGTTTGTTTTCTTATTGCAGATATAATCTTTCTTCATGTACAAAAAAATTGGGGTTTTGTTGTTCGTTTCTTGAGGCAGTCTTTTTTCTTTGTTTTATTTCTCCCAAAGTTTTATTTATTCATTTTTTTTAAATGTATTTTTGAAAGCACGTACACAGCTGTTACACCCTACCATAGGCTGATCTGCTATGAATGAATGCACAGTTGGAAAAGTGCTGAAACTCAATTGTATCTTTGTTATCATTGTCGTTGTCGTCGTCGCTGTTGTTGTTGTTGTGTTGTTGGTGGTGGTGGTGGTGGTGGTGGTGTGTGTGTGTATGTGAGTGTGTGTGTGTGTGTGTGTGTGTGTGTGTGTGTGTGTGTGTGTGTGTGTGTGTGTGTGTGTAAATTAGTTGCGTATGATTACATGTGTCAGGGCTTCTGGTTGCTCAGTGAAATGAGGACATTTATATTTTCGGGGAAGGGAGGTGGTGGGGCGGGCGAGGAAGGAGAAGGGGGTGGGGGGGCTTGTCGTAATATTTATAGGTTTTGTGAACTGCTCTTACCTACAAATGTCTTGGTGTTATTTGCTTTTTGCACGGTTTTTTAAGCCTGCCAAACTATTGAAATGGATTATGGTTGATAGGAACCAGTCGACCGTAATTGCAGATACTTTACAACGAGGTAATAGTAGCAATCAGCAGACAACACAGAACAACAAAATCATACGAAATGCAAGAAGCATTACAAACGTCCTCGTTGTCATGTACATTCATTTTTGTCTCCGCGTCGTGACCCCGTTGACCACACGTAATGGTACGTGGAATAATTGGTTACTTACAAAGAGGACTTGAAAAGGCTTTCTTACATAGAATCTAAGTATGTGTTGAATATCTAACTGTACTTAATGCGCTAGTACGTGCACGCACATTGTGTGTGAGTGAGTGAGTGGAGAGAGAGAGAGAGAGAGAGAGAGAGAGAGAGAGAGAGAGTGTGTGTGTGTGTGTGTGTGTGTGCGTGTGTGTGTGTGTGTGTGTGTGTGTGTGTGTGTGTGTGTGTGTGTGTGCGGGAGTGCGTGCGCGTGCACGCGCACGTGTGTGCGTGTATGTGTGTGTGTTTGTGTGTGTGTGTGTGTGTGTGTGTGTGTGTGTGTGTGTGTGTGTGTGTGTGTGTGTGTAAAAATATATGTGTCTTATCCGTAGGACATTCTGTTCGAAAAATACAAAATGAATTGTTCATGAGAGCGCGTGAGAGAGAATCTTCTGTCTCAGCGGTCCAAAACGAACTTAATCTAAGTCTTTCCGAATTCAAGTTCTCTCAAAAATACTCATCTGGGAAAACATCATATTGTTTTTATGTTTAACATGACTAATGTTTTGCTAGTCGTGATTATGGTAAATGTAATCAGATATGGTTTACATATTTTCTTTCTTAAATTTATATCCCCAGCATGACCATAAATACGTCAACGCAAAGGTGCCATTTTCATTCGAGAGCGCCAAAGGAAGACCAATAGACGACATCATTTTATGAAAATTAGCTGATTAAGAACATGTTTGTATCAAAACTAATTTCCCTTGGATGTTCAAGTTTTGTTTGTTGCACTGTTTTATCAATCGATCATTCCCGTTGATTTCGTTTTTCAGAATGCTTACCTTCAATGCTCTTTGCTGTTTTACTGTTTTCAAAATAGCCTAATTGCCCAAGCATTCGTTTTTTCTCTACTTTAAAGAATGGAAGACTTTGTTTTTCTTTCTCCGAGCGCATTCCTTGCGCTTTCTTTCCCTAACCATCAGCATTGATCCGAAGAAATTAATTCCTAGCATTTCTAATGGTCTTATCATTTCTCTGTGTGATCTTTGAGTAAGAATGTTGCATCATCTGCCAATTTATCTTTTTGTTGAGTAAGCTAATGTGCTTCCCCGTTGATCTCAAGAAGTTGTTTGATTTAAATAACCGTTAGTGCTGCTTCACACGAAGAGAACCTTCAGCAACGTTAAACCAACCAACCTGCTGTTTATCAAGTATTGCCGTATCTTATTAACCCTTTATAACCAATTAGAACCCTGTCCTACCCGCCTGGCTTCATGAGCACACTGTGATTTGGTTTTTACTCGAGTGTGCAGTTTGTTTTCAGCTTGTTTGAATAGTACCTGGAACAAGTTTCGTGTTGTGTCTTCTTTGAGCTGTATAAATGATAACATCTAGTTCGGTGGTTGGAAAGTTACAGTCATTTCAGTATACTACCTCGACAGCAGCTCTGCTGCACGGCTGATTTACAGCTGCTTGCATGTTGGGGAAAGCTGGTGTGCCACCTCAGGAGGTCCACCAGGTCCGTACGTCCACCAGTCCAGATGCCAGTCGAGCCCCTCAGACAGCAGCTCCATCATGGTCAGGTCCAGCGATGCCACAGGCTGCACACCTCCCTCCACACTGTCTCCACACTCGCCGACATGTGTCAGTAAAGTCCAGGCAGAACCAGAGTTCATCGCCGGGAGGGAACTTGGTGCTCCCCGTTCGGCCTCCAGTGGCGATGTTGTCTGGCCCGGTCTCTGGGTCAATACGGATCCGTTTTGCGGGTCATCTGGAATGGGAATTAGCCAGGTGAGGCCGGTTTCGATCATAGGGGTAGACGTTAGGGTCCTTTTGGCAGCTTGAAGGTGTGTTTGTATGCTTTCTAGCAGTCGCGAAGCGGGTTCTTTTTTTTTTTTTTTTTTTTTTTTTTTTTTTTTTTTTTTTTTCGTTTTGCAGAAAGGGTCAGAAAACTGTCTCCTACCTGGATGGTGGACCTTGGATGGCCAGTCCACAACAATGTTGAGTATCATCCGTTGCTTGGAATCCATAGAAGGCTCTATAGGTGATGTTCCTATGAGCCCCAAAACGTCTGCTGACCCTGTGAGACGCCAGCTTAAAGCGGCGACGGTATGAGCCACATGTGCATCTGTCAGAAGAGCCCTGACCATTGTTGGAACAAACCCTTTTTTGTAATACCAGGAAGCAGTCTCCTAGCGATTGATTAGGAAACAGTGATGAGGAAAAGCATTGGCCTGACTAAACGGTGGTAGGAAACAAAACTCTTGAGAGAGCTTGACAGCAGAACGTCTTCAAAGAAGATATCACCCACCACCCCATCCCTGCAGACGAATATTTCACCCCTGAACTCCTTACGTTCTAAAGGAGTCAGGCTTCAACCAAGTCGTTGTCAGATTTGTTTCTCAGGTGCTGCCGGGATTCGAGGCTGCATTCTGTGGATGAGTGAGCGTCTCAAGGTGTGTCTTTCTTTGACAAATATCCCACCTGCATCATTACCGAACATCTGTTCTAAGCTGGGAAATTCAAGCTTTGTGAAGCCCACGTTGGTTTCTCCTCGACCAGGTCCGGCTGGAACTCTTTTCAGCTGCCTCTTTCATTGTCTTTAGGGTTGTAGTAATCCTCTTACCAGCGTCATCTGGCTACTTGAAAAAGCATCAGTTTCGTGTTTTAAGTACCTTTTTCTCGTCTTTTCACGTGCAGCTACACAATGTTTGAGAATGTTGTGTGCATGACAATGCTGTGTGTTTGAGAATGTTCTGCACAGGAGTGAATGAGTCTTCATTGTGCCAAAAAAGCTGGTTTCCTACGTTTTAATAGGATTAGTTTTAAAGCAAGATGCTTTAGTTGCTTAATGATTTGGGGGTTGTTAATAATAAAAAAAAAAGTTCCTTTCTGGCCTCTTGTCATACAAAAATAATATTCATTTTGTTCTTCATCGAAGATGAAGAGAACGTCGTGTACAGGAGTGGGTGCGTTTTCATTATATACCAAAAACTAGTGTGCTGTGTTTTCTTAAGGTTGAATTTACAGCATAATGCTTTTGTTGCATATTGTTTTTGTAAGGAGTTGATTGTCAAAAAAGCCCTTCCTCATGTCCTGAAAAACAGATAACATTCGTTTTGTTTTTATGAAAGATGAAATGTATTTAATCAAAAGACGCATATAATCTGAGATAAGGTTGTTTAAACTTTGTCTTTCAGATCCGTTTTGTTTTCATCACACACACACACACACACACACACACACACACACACACACACACACACACACACACACACACATTCTCGATTGCCAAATCCTGTCAATGTTCCGGTGACCGGTAAATATCAGCAGCTTGATTCATCTGCAGCACGCGCTTGCACGTGTGTGTGTGTATGTGTGTGTGTGTGTGTGTGTGTGTGTGTGTGTGTGTGTGTGTTGTGTGTGTGTGTGTGTGTGTGTGTTTACCTGGTTGTAAAGGCCGGAAAATTTAAGCAGCATGAAGTTGGCTTTTGTTCCTCCTCGATCAGATCCAGTCTGGAACTCTTTTTTTGCCTTATACTGCCAGCGCTTCTGGGATCCTGGTCCTTTTGTTATCAGTGTCTCCTGACTAGCGGGCAGATTTACCCATTAGTTATATGATTTTAATACGCGTTTGTTTGTTTGTTTGTTTTTTTACATAAAACATGCAGATGGACATTATGTTGAGAACGTTGTGTGTATCAGTGCTGTGTGTTTAAAACATGTGGGCAGGACTGAATGCGTTTTTTTTATTTTATTATTGTTATACCAAAGACCAAGCTGGCTAAGTTTTAAGAGGATGATTATTAAAGCAAGAAACTCCTGTTGTTTAAGGTTTGTCAGCAATTAAAAAAAAAAAAAAAAAAAGCTCCTTCTGAACTCTTGTCCAGAAACATGACATTATTTGGGTTCAATCAAAGATGAAGAAAACCGTTGCGTGCAGGAGTGAAAAGCTTTTTCATTATACCAAAAGCTACCATGCTTTGTTTCTAATGAGACTGAATTTAACTCATAATGCTTTTGTTGCTTAACGTCTTGCAATGAGTTGATGATATGAAATAAAAAAACCCTTTCTGAACTCTTGTCCTTAAAATGTAACATTTCTTTTGTTTTTAATCAAAGATAAAAAGAATTTTGAACAAAAGACGCTGAATGTGAGGCACATTTGTCTGTCCTTTTTGTTGTTTGTTTGTTCGCTTCTTGTTTTTACAATTCCGTTTTTTTGCTTTTTTGTTTTGTTTTGTTTTGTTTTTGTTCGTTTGTTTTTTTTTCAATAATCAGTCTAGAAGATCTACTCGATTTGCCAAATCCTGTTAATTTTCTTGTGACTGGTAGTCGTCAGCAGCTCAACTCATTTCTTGCACGCGGGCGCGCACGTGTGTGTTTATATGTACGTGAAATTCAGTTTTGAACCCTCGC
>JADBJO010025928.1:0-7500 GCA_016801955.1 Conus betulinus | reverse complement strand
AGATAAAAAAAAAAAAAAAGGGGGGGGGGGGGGGGTAGCAGATTGGGGGAAACGGAAAAAGGTCGTGGTCCTGATGAAGAGGAAAAGGATATTCAGCTTGAGTCCATGGGATAAGGTACTAGTTCAGTTGAACGGAAAAGGTATTAGTTCATGAGAACGGGAATTCGCAGTAGTCTATATGAACACTAAAAGCTAGTAATTTAGCTGAACAGGAAAGTAGTTTCAGTCAACGGGAAAATGTAGTAATACAGATGAACAAGAAAACCGTGGTGCTTTGGAGCATAGGAAGAGGTAAGGAAAACCCGTGTAGTTTTGGAGTATGGGAAGTACTTTATGTGAGCAGAAGAACATAGTACTTCTGGTGAACAAGAAAACAGTTAGTAATTATGGTAAATCGGAAAATTATTTTTTTGTGAACAGGTAAATCTAGTGCTTTCTGGTTAACGGGAAAAAGTAGGCAGTTATGGTGAACGGGAAAAGTTGGTAATTTGGTGAACAGGAAAATGTCATGCTTTTGGTGAACAAAAAAAAATGTAGTAGTTTTGGAGAATGAAAATGTGTAGTTGTCAGAGGAAAAGAGAAAAAAAATTGTAGTGGTTTGGTGAACGGGAATATAGTAGTTTCTTTGCTAAATGAGAAAAGGCAGTAGTAGTTTGGTGGAACAGTGAAAGGTGGTGGGTTAGTAAAAGAAAAGCATAATTATTCAAGTGAGCGCGAAAAATTAGTGGTTTGGTTTAAGCGGGTAAAGGTCGCACTCTAGATGAAGAGGAAAAGGTAGTTAAGTATGTGATTAAAAACAAATTGTAGTAGTCTCGTCGAACAGGTAGAGGTAAATTGGATCAGTATGTAAAGAAAGTAGTTATAAAGGTAAGCAAGAAAAAGTGGTAGTAATTTAGATGAATAGGAAAACCTAGTTGTTTCCGTGAATAGCAACAGGTGGTGATTCAGGTGAAGAGTAAAAGGCAGTCGTTTAAGCGACAGGGGTAGTTAGTTCTTTGCGTGACATGGGAAAATATCATTCAAGGTGAACGGGAAGGGATAGTAGTGTAGGAGAATGAGAAAAGGTGGCAGGTGATGTTAGTGTGTGTGTGTGGGGGGGGGGGGGGGGGGTAGTAGTTCAGGTGAACGGGAAACAGTGCTTGTTATGGAGAACTGGGGGGGGGGGGGGGAGAGGGGGGCGGGGGACAGCAGGTTTTGTAAACAGAGGAAATTGAAGCTTCAGTAATCTGGGAAAGATTAGAGATTTAGGTCAACGGGAAAGACTACCAAAGATACTTGTGAACAGATGAGGCAGATACTGACATACCTTTAAGGGACAGACTACCGCTAAGGAGAGCTTTCAGTAATCTTGACAACTACTGACAAACTTCAAAGGAACACAGACTATTACACAGACTTATGGATACTTGAAACATATATTGACGTACCTTTAAAGGATATAGACTTCCAACCAGACTTGTGAATAGTTGAATAGATACTGAACACTACCAACCAGACTTGTGAATAGTGAATAGTTGAACAGATACTGAACACTAACAACAACTTGTTGTGAGTTGAAGAATAGAACACTACCAACCAAGACTGTAGTTGAATACTGAACACTACCAACCAGACTTGTGAATAGTTGAATAGATACTGAACACTACCAACCAGACTTGTGAATAGTTGAATAGATACTGATACTACCAACAAGACTTGTGAATAGTTGAATACATACTGAACACTACCAACCAGACTTGTGAATAGAGACATACTTTGAAGAGACATGGGCTGCCAGAGACAAGTAAAAAACAGGTCAGTCAGATGCTGGCATACCTTTAGTTAAGGATATAAACTTCCAAAGATATGAGTGAATAGATGAAGTGGACAGTGACATACCTATAAGGAATACACAACTCCCCGAGAAAACTCGTGAACAAATAAGATAGATTCTGACATATCTTTAAGGGGGTTTCACTACCAAACACCCTTTTGAGTAGACTAGGCAGTTACTGACATATCCGTGAGGGTATAAAATAGCAACGACACGTGTAAAGAGATTAGGTAGAGGGCTGACATTCTTTCAAAGGCTATAAAGCAACGTAAAGACTTGTAAATATATGAGGTGGATTCCGAGAGTTTATTGACTGTCATAATGTGCCCAAACTATGCACGAGACTAGAAACCGACATTCTCTTGGTGAAGACGTAACGCAAAAGATATATGCTATTAGATGATGTAAATGATGAGGCGCTTTAATGAATGCACATTGCCGAGAATACCTTCCATAAGACGAAGCTGTTGTTGACATGATTTTATCGTTATTAAAGGGCAGAGGTATGTGTGAACACTTGAGTTGCTTACTGACATTCGTTTGATGAGTTTTAAAGTGCCAAAAATATGTGTAAAAAAGTTTCAGACAGACGTTTACATTTTAATATCGACAGAATGCTGAAGATGTGTGTCAAAAGCAAGGGTAGATGTCATTTGTTTACCCGTTTACACTTCAAAAACACGTATGGATTGTTGAGTAAGATGCTGATATTTCTAATGGCTATAAAACGCCAAAAGGAACAGGTAAAACAATCTACTGCTTTATAAAATAAAAATTATTCTAATGCTTAGAAAAATAAAAATACCAAATATGTTTTTATCGAGACGCGTACAACATCAAACAGACGCTGACATTTCAATGGTCATACACTACTCATGCCACTTGTAAGAAAAACATTAATTCATTATTCTTTTTTACCGGCTAGAAGAAAAAAGAGATGTGTTATTTGGTAAAATGAGTGTTGACTTGTCTTTCATGCTTCCAAAATGCCCAAAAAGATGTGTGAAGAGATAGGACAGAGGATGGCGTTCCATTTATGGTTTTGCAATGCGAAAGACCTTTTCTACGTTGATTTATGATATCATACGAACCTTGTAAATGCTCCCGACAGGTGAAAGCAAAACAAAACAACAACAAAAACAACTTAAAAGTGGAAAATTTTCCGCTAAATTTAGTTGTTTGTTTGATTGGAAGGGTTTTTTTAAAGATAGAGAAAAGAGGACGGAGAGTGCAGAAAGTGTTTTCCCATTACTCGTTTTCATCCTGCCATCAAGCAACCATCATGATTTTTTCGGAGCATTTGGTGTTGATATGCTTTCTTTAGAGGCTTATCATTTTTCGCACATGCATATTTTGAAAGTGACCTATAAGGACATTATCAGTTATATCAATGACGTAATGCAGTGGGTTTAAGAAATATTTTTTTTTAATTGTGAGACTGAATGCAAAGATACTGTGTGTATACATTTAAGGTGGAAAATAAAATGTATCATTTAAAACGTTGTTGTATTGTGAGAAAAAAAGGTTACTTGACATTGCATAACTGACTTTACGTGGATTTTCACCCGTATTGTGAAGTGACGATTTGTATGTACCACTTTAACCGTACAATCTATTAAGAAAGCAGTTCCACTCTTCGATTTTTCGGCCACGTGGCCTTTTTCAAGAGAAAAAAAACAACTATGTAATGTTCATCTTTGGCAATTGGCAATTGTTCTGTCCATCGCGAAAGATGGAGATTACGTAGTTGTATTGTTGTTGTTTTTTTTCCTTGTTTTTTTTTCTTTTGAAAAAGGCCACGTGGCCGAAAATTTGAAGAGTGGATCTTTGATCTTGTGTACTGTTTTCTTCCCTTTGGAGGACTATTGCTTTTGTTTCTAATATTTAGAAAGGCCTGTGGGTTTATTCATCCCTTTTGACATTCAGAACAAAATATTTACAATTCTTCGTCAGCATGCTTGGTGTTAAGATTGTTTTCGGTTTAATGGGAACATCTTTTCCCGACAGTGTAGCAGTTGTTTGGTGTCTGTCTTTTCCTTTCTTTCTTGCTTTCTTTCTTTCTTTCGTTCTGCATACGCAGGCTGATACTCCTGCGGAGACTTCCTGTCTAGACAGGCAAGGATTAATCCCCATCTATCCAACAAAGGCAGTGGAGTTTTGTGTGTATGACCGTTTTTTATCCCGCCATCACGGCAGCCATACTCCAGCATCGGGGAGGGTGGATGCTATGTGTAACGTGTCATCCATACCAACGGCCAAACTGGCCTTCTCTTCCGAAGGTTGGCGATGGGATTTTACGTGTGTGCAAGATGTTACGCGCGGCATTCACACATGCAACCTCCACTTATAGTCTCATTCGAAGGAATGTATGGAATATGGAGTCAGAACCAATTTTAAGTCTGAGGGAAAAAATCCCCTGTACCGAAACGGCCCGGCGGAGATTCGAAACCCGCACCCCCAGGATCACCAATATTACAAGTCCGGCGCTCTACCGCTGAGCTATTCCGGCCTCCATCCATGGGTTTTTTTTTTTTTTTTTTTTTAATTTAATGGACACATTTCAAGATATCCAGGACCTATTACATCTGGGTACACCAAGTGGTTCTGTGATTTCCTGTCGTCTTGATAGTTTGGTGTTTGTGTTTGCTTTGTTTTCACTTATTTCAATTTTATTTTTAAATCATTGAGAGAGGAAATGATTGAGCAAAGTGTTTTAGCCATGTAAAGACGGATGTACATGATATTTCGTGACACATGTCACTTTTTGTGTGTTCAATTTTAATTACTTACGTGCATTTCATTTGCTCGAATTTTATTTATTTGCTCATACGAACGTCGGTGGACCAAGTCATGTTACAAACACGATATGTCAACGAAAAACGTTTTATCAATTTTATATCAAATAGAAATGGAATACATTTCAAATATATTAACACTTTTGAATTGACTATATCTAATACATCCGAAAAGGTGTGTCTGTTTTGTTTTTTCCCTCCGAATTGCGTGAGTCTGTGTTTGAAGTATTTGTTTTATTTGTGCGCGCACAAAATGGTGTTATTTCATTGTGTTGAGAGAGAGAGAGAGAGAGAGAGAGAGGGAGAGGAGGAGAGAGAGAGAGAGAGAGAGAGAAGAGAGAGAGAGAGAGAGAGAGAGAGAGAGAGAAAGGTTAAACGGGAGAGAGAGAGATCGGTATTAGACGAAAAAAGCAGCTTCCATGAAGTCAAAAAAAAGAGCGTGTAGGTATCCTTGTTCTGTGAGGTTTAGGTAGCGACTTGTGAACAACCAGATGCTTTCAGCTCACCCTTTGAAATAGGGAGCATCATTACCATTAGGTGGGGCAAATGCTAGTATGGACTTTTGAATTTCGTTTGGAGCCAACTCACCAGAATAATTCCTAGCAGTGCGAGTCACTCAGTTCTCTGTCTCAGACGGATGGGTTTCAACTCCTAATGTCGTCTGATTATCTACCGGCGCCTGATACTGGTCATGAGTTAAGCACATGTTAGTACAGATAATCAAGTGTAAAAGAAATAAAACTTTCTTCTTTCTGATAAAAAAACCATTTTCTTGTGAATGAAGGAAACATGAAAAAACACATTCCATACGAAATCAATTTATATCAGCATCACTAAGAAAAATCGAAACAGTTGAAACTAGCAGCGACTGGAATGTCAGGGAAACCCTATAGTATACTTGAGATTCCCTTCCTATTCTTGTCACCACATCTCTTTTGAATGTTGCCTGGGTTACTACAAATCATTGTCATCATCTCTACCGTCCAGATCGTCCAATGGATGATTACGGCATGTTTCAGCCGTGCATATGTCCGTGTGTTTTTGTATGTTTTCGCAGACAGACAGGCTGTTCACATATCTTATTGCACGTGCATAGCAACATAAATCCAGGATCGCTTCAGTAGCTGGCTGTAAAGGTGTCTGCAGCCTATCAAGAAAAATATTTTGGGATGCCAGCGAGAAAAAAGATAACAGAAGTCTGTTCTGGAAATGACAAAGACGCATGCCAGGGTCTTAGTTGCTTCCCCAGAGAGAAAGTGGTGAATGAAACTAAATCTGCGTAGTTTCAGACAGGAGACTTTGAAGAAATTGGAAATTTGGGTTTTTATGGTTAAGCCTTGGTCAGGCGTGACCCGAAGGATGCGATGGAAGTAGACGAACCATCCGTCAGAAACACGTTCAAGAAAAAGAGGATGGTTTGAAGACGTTTTGTTGTTTTGTTTTGTTTTGTTTTTTCGAGAGGCAAGCATGATTCAGTTTTGTCGTCATTTCGTTTTAGTTTGCTGTGAGTTGTCATATATTAAGGTCAGAAATGCACTAATGTGTCCGAACTATCAGCTTATCGACTTTTGTGACAGTGGCAGAGTGGTTATGCGGAGCACCGTCAGCGGAACTCACATACAGCATGAGGTGAGAACTAACGACATCAGAGACAGGAGCAGCGCATAGAACCAATAGAATGGGTCTGATAATGACAGAACCTTGCCATATGCAACAAGACAGGGAACATGACCGAGCAATGTGGTTGTCCATTTATGCAGGCAGTCTGGGAACGATCAGTGAGACAGGAGAGAAAAAAAGACAGAGTTGTGCCGGGGATACCAAAAGAGCGTTGTGGTCGTTATAGAAAGCTAGAATGGTCAGTCGTAGTAAGGGCAACTGGAAGCCGAGTAGATATTTTCGTCGTCGAAGGAAGTGAATAAATCAGACATATCTATTTCTACTTTTTCTTGCCTCATTCTTTTTCCCTACGCTTCTCGACTTTTCTCTGCCTTTTTTCGTTCCCACCCCGCACCCCGCACCACCACCACCGCTACCCCTTACCCCACAATTCGCCCCGGTATTTCCATATGTTTTGAGTTTTCCAAAGGATGAAACTGAAGAGAGAAAATAAAAAAAAAAAAAGGCATAACACAGTACGCGGCTTCTCAGTAATCTGCCTGCAAGCGGACAGATTTTGTTGATCGGTATATTAAGTGGGAAAAAGCAGAAGGTGAAAGAAAGGGAACCAGACCATTACATAGGGGAGATAGAAAACAAAACGACACGAACAAACAGAAGGGCACTCAGCAGAACGCAGTCCTCCACCCGACGTCCAACAGACCTTTCATCTGCCCTTTGATCTACAGTCACTCAATCAAGAGATTCACACCAAAATTCAATGGATTCGTCTTTTGGGCTACGCGGTATCATTCCACTAAGTTTTACCATATCGGTTGAATGGTTATTGTGTAAATACTGCTGACAGACATACATACTAACAAACACAAACAGATGCAGGTAAACCAATGACCAAGTTGGCTGAGGCAAACAAAACAGTCTGCAACCGGTTTGACTCTCACTCGGAATGGGTGAGTGTGCGACGGAACTCACATGAGAAGGCTTTCAACCACACAATCCGAGTTTCTTTCATTCTTTCATGCCTGCGTTGCTGAAATCTCCTGACCAGCGCTGCAGGTGGGCGATATCGCCTCGGGCTGGTTGACGCTGGGAGATGCGAATAGACGAGAAACTTTATGTTGAATAAAGACATTTTACAAAGTCTCAGGTCAAAGACAGAATTTCGTAGCATTTTTCCCCCATCCTCACTAATCATCCTTCTTCCCTGCCCCCACCTCCTTTCAAAAAAAAAAAAAAAAGAAAAGGAAAATGTGGCCTTTTCATGGCCTGTTG
>JADBJO010025927.1:0-23154 GCA_016801955.1 Conus betulinus | reverse complement strand
CTGATTTAGTATACTCCATCTCGTATGATGTTATGTGATCGTGGCCTTTTTGTTATCAATGTTGAAAAATCATTAGAAAGAACAGCGAAACAAAAAGTGAACGAGACACCATGGGATCGTCCTTTGATCCATCCATATTTGATCCGTTTCCGACCAACAAAGAAAGATTCGTCTTTTGGGTCCTTCGATGTTTCCACCAAATTGTTCCTTAACATTGCTTAAGTAAATACTTTTCATAAGAAAAATCATAACCACCCGCCAGACAAAGGGGACAAACAATTTTCAAGACAAAAAACACGGCGCACATTTCGACCTCTTAGGTCTTGGTCAGGCAAAAGAAACACCATTCAGGACAATGAAAACGAAGAACGAGCGCGATCGCTCATCTTCTCGAAATCGACCGCAAGATGGGCGTTGGCATCATGGGGTTTTTGTAATAATATTGTTGACAAACAGACAAACCAACCAACTAAAAGACGTAGATCTGTAAACACTACCTCCCTGATGGAGGGTAATAAAGAAATAAATCAGTCACCTCATCCAGTTCATATTGCGTGTCTCAAATGCTGCGTCAGCACTTCCAGCAAATATCCAAAGCTGCGAGGAGTTACACTGAAAAAAAAAAGCCAAAAAAAAAAAAAAAAAAAAAAAAAAAAAAAAAAAAAAAAAAAAGATGATGGTTCAACATTTTTACTTATGTAATTAGAAAAAAAAAAAATAATCAGACTAAAGTGTGAAGCATGCTGTGTGACATGTGCTTGCTTGGGTGAAAGGCTGATTTCCCTTTTTTTTTTTTTTTGCATGGTATCATTAGCAAACGTTGAAGGGTAAATGGTCTGTATGATCCAAAGATCAAGGGTCTGTACACGTACTCCAAACAGCCCAAATCTCATGATTGGACAGATTTACAAGCAAATAAAGAAGAAGAAAAAAAAAAAAAAAGCCCGCCTGTCGAACTGTCCTGCAGGCAGCAGACCTTGATGTCCAGAGATAACCGACTTTCACTGGGGAGACCGGGATCCTGTGAATGAAACGGAGGTGGGTGATTTCCCGTCAGCAAACGGAGCCTCCAAAGATTTCCGTCAGCACCTTCCAGTCCAACCCCTCACAAACAACAACAAGAAAAACAACGACGACGACGATTGGACGACAACAACAGAAACAGTAAACAACAATAACGCCGACGGAAACAATGACACCCACATACAACAGCTAACAACAGACAGCAACAACAACAATGACACAGCAGCAGGAGCAACAACACAACAACAAAACAACAACGACAACGAGAACGACAACAGCAGCAGCAGCAACCACAACGACAACAACAACAACAATACAACGATACACACAACAGCAAACAGCAGGCCGACAACACTTGACCCAAAAAAAACCAAAAAAAACATAGCATGAATTTCTGGAATCAGTGCATGCTCCCAGTCTCTGGTCCCCTACCTAATGCGGGGCGCGTGGCACCACTCAGGTGTACATTTAAAAATTCCCGAACCCCCCCACCCCACCTCCCCCCCCCCCCCCCCACCCCCCCATTTACGCAACGATCCGTATCTGTATTTGATTTGTGTATTCATTGTCATACAGAGCCCCGTTCTTCTTTTCAAAGATTTCGTTTAGAAGATCTAGAAGGCCATGGGGGTGCCTAACGCCTGGTGGGGATCAGAGTTTGGCAGCTTGAACGCCCTCTCCGCGCACCCCAGTGGAAATAGAAGGAAAATGGACACTTATCGGTTCAGGGAAGAGAGAGCTCCCCTTAACTGCACTTAGACCACCGGAACCCATCCAGTTTGATTTTAACGTTCACATTCCCACCTTCTCCGCGTAACCATCATCATATGTCATGGACAGACACAACAGACAGACAGACAGACGGACAGACCAGAGAGACAGACACGTGAGCGCAAACACACACACACACACACGCGCGCGCGCGCGCTCGCACGCACGCACGCACGCACGGCACGCACGCACAACACACACCACACACGCACACACGCACACACACACACACACACACATGTTGGACAGCCGGAGGGCGTTCTGCCTGAAGAAAGCTGAAAGGCCATGTCTCGTCCGATGGGATTGGCCCCCGACACTGACCCGCAGCACGGACCGGATTGTCCGGACGGGCAATGACCAGTAGAGTCCAGGGTCAGGTCCATCAGTCTGCAACACGTAAAACAAGACCAGTCAACCAATCGATCAGACAGTCCCGGTCAGGTCAAACATTTCACTTCCCACCCTCTGCGGTACGTAAAACACCAACTGTTTTGGTTCGAACTATTGTTTTGAACGGTTTTGGTCCGAACCATTTTGAACTGTTTTGGTTCAAACTACTTTGAACTGTTTTGGTTCCAAACTGTTTTGGGTCAAACTGTTTTTGAACTGTTTGGTCCAAACTGTTTTGGTCCAAACTGTTTCGGTCCAAAGCCATTTTGAACGGTTTTGGTCCCAAACTGTTCTGATCCAAACTGTTTCGGTCCAAAGTGTTTGAACGGTTTTGGTCTCCAAACTGTTTGGTCCAAATTCTTTTGAACTGTTTTGGTCCAAACTGTTTTGAACTGTTTTGGTCCAAACTGTTTTGGTCCAACTGTTTTGGTCCAAACTATTTTGAACGCCCCCCTTTTGGTCCCCAAACTTGTTTTGGTCCAAAACTGTTTTGGTCGGAAAAGAATGTTCTTGAGCTCAGCTCAGATCACCACACAAATGAGAAAAAAAAATCCGGAGGGAAGGAAGGGAAGAGGGGGGGGTGGGGGTGGGGATGGTTGGGGTGGCGGGGTGGGGGTTTCGGGGTTTTTTTTGGGGGGGGGGGGGGGGGGGGGGGGGGGGGGGAGGGATGAGGAGGCGGCGGCAAGAGAGGGGAGAGGGGTAGTAGACGGGCAGGGGAGAAAGAAGAAATAGAAAGAAGAATATAATCCAATCCGATGCTTAGACTAGAAGATCGCGCACCGATTTTCTATTTTTATGTTTATTTATTATTTGTTCATTCATTACTTATTATACATTTATTGCACTCACCTGTACAGAAGCCAAGACTCTCTGGAACAAGACAGAGCAGACAGGAGGTCGTCTTGTTCCGAACCAGGGGCGGCGTTCTGGTAATGTTCGTAGACAAAATTCCCAGTCCTCTTTGCTGCCGAAACGCACGCCGTTGCACAGGACGGATTTCTTCGCAGGTCCACGTCGATCCTGAAAAGGGAGATAATACATTAAATGAAGCATAACGACGAACAACACCTTGCCTCCCCCCCCCCCCCCCCCCGCCCCTCTCCCCCTCCCCACCTTCTCAGTCGCTTCCAAGACATTCACACATACCTCATGCATTGAAGCACACTAAATATACACATCTACTCAACACCGAGCACAATGACGCATAAACAGGGACGCACTCACTCACACCATCATGTGCGTATGCTTACACACACACACACACACACTAGACACACTACACACCACTACATGGCGCGGATGTGTCGACAGACACGCACACAGTGGCACAACACCCGCACAACGCACACACACACAACGCGCTGACAGCAGACACACAACACACACACATGCTTGCACACACACAACAACACCACACACATGTAAATGCATCCACGCAACGCATGCACGTTATACACACACACACACACACACCTGCACACCACACGGAACACACTTATTATTGATGGGGTCGATCTGCCATCATACCAGGCACCAAACTGTTTGTGTGTCGCCCCCTCCTCTCTGCAGCTCTGCAGGCCGTACGACAGGCCCATAGGACACGATGCGTTGTCTCTGGAATCTGTGACGTCAAACATAGCATTGCGTCATTTACGTTTGGACCGTCCACACACACACAACACACACAAACACACCGACACACACACACACACACACCAGAGGGGCTTGATCAGTACACCACACACACACACACACACACACACTTAACATACACACATGCGCACGAGCACTCTCTCTCTCCCTCACACACACACACACTTTACGCAACACACCACTACGCACGCTCTCTTCTCACTCTCAACACCACACACACACACACAGCACACACACACACACCACACATATATAATATATATATATTATATATATATATATATATTATATATATATTATATATATATATATATACAAGCCTGCAATTGCGCGTCATTCTGTTCTCTCTTTCGTAAGTAATGAAATCTTCTAGCTTTATCGACTTCACAAGAAGAACTACACGGTTTGTAAATGATGTGGGCTCTTGTTTGTTGTTGTTGTGGTGTTGGTGGTGGTGTGGTGGCTGGTGGTGTGGTGGTGGTTTGTGTGTGGTTTGTGTGTGTTGTGGTGTGTGTGTGTTTAGTGTGTGTGTGTGTGTGTGTTGTGTGTGTGTGCTGGAGAGAGAGGATGAGAGTTCTTTTGCTTAAGAGAGACAGACAGACAGACAGACAGACAGACAGACAGAGGATAGGGAACCAGAAAACCCCACATGACATCAGGATTGGAGGATCATTAGGGTCGCTTGTCATGCCGATGTGTTCAAACGTCCCGTTCCACCTGATGCACTGATCACACATGTAATCTGATTCTGAACAAAAACACGTGTCCTATACATGATCGTGAACAAAACAAACAAACAAAACAGACAAAACGAAAGAAAGAAACAAAGCGAAAAAACAAACAACAAACAAGCAAACAAAACCACAGTCTAACAAAACAAACACATACGCAAAAACAGGGAACGAAAAAGCAAACGAGTAAAGTGTGAATTTGGGAGAGAGAGAGAGAGGAGAGAGGAGAGAGACGAGAGAGAGGGACGAGATGAGGAGGAAGGAGCAGAGAGGATGAATGGGCAGAGAGAGAAAAAGAGAGGAGAGAAAACTACTGTGAAGAGTTGAGTTTCCGCTCCTTCTATAGGTGGAGTTTTACCTCGATAGTGTGGAGTTTACGCTGTATAAAAGATAATAACAAATTTCGCGCCGCTGACTATTCAGCCTAAAGCAGAAAGTATCATTTAACAACTCTTTTTTTTTCAGTTCCCTGTACTACACTGAAAAGGCGTTCCATACAAATCAATTTCATGGTCTGGAATAAAAAAGTAAAAGGAAGGGACAAACAATAAAAAAAAAAAACAAAAAAAACATATGGATGAATAAGGACACACCACACACACACAACACACACACACACACACCCACACACACACACTTTTGCGTTGCCCGTTGTTGTAGTTGTTTGTTTGTTTGTTGTTCGGTTCCTTCACGGCCTGTATTTTGTGTCTTTCCCTCTTTGTGAAGTCAGTGTTGGAAAAAAAAAAAAAAAAGCTGTAAAGCTTATTCATTAACCTCATAACGATGACTGTGATCTGACTTTAAAGTCGACACATTTAAGTCACAGGCACACACACACACAAAAACACACACACACAACACACAACACACACGCGCGGCACACAAACACACACACACACACACAACACAACACACACACACACACAACACAAGCAGGCACGCACCACACTTAATGCCTTAAAGCTTGGATAGTCTATAACACGAAATTTATCGAAGACGTGAAATACATTTGTGGTAAAAAGAAGGATATTAAATTGAGCCCTATACTTCTCAATGTGAGCAGGTGAACGAAAGTTTGCCTGCTGGCGTCATCTGAATCTTCCCCAGATGAAATTTGAAATCATTCCTCACTAATATGTGACAATGGATTAGCATTAACTCGCAGTTCCCCTTTTCCTACTTACCTGTAATGACCTGTGTAGACGTATTTTTGTATTTGACGTTACTTTCTGAAATTGCTGTTATGTTCATTTCTATAATTGTTCCTTTTTGTCTGAGATCATATAACCTGAATAGACAAAAATTGAAGACTACACACACCACACACACACACACACACCACACACACACACACACACACACGCTCGCACACACACACACACACACACACACACACACACACACCACCACACACACCCTCCCCCCCACCTCTCCCCCCCCCCCCACCCCCCCACCACACACACACACACGCGCGTACCTGGAACCTGCCATAAACATCCTTGCGAGCCAGCATAAGATCAAAGTACGAAAAACCTCTCCGGACATCGCGTGCCAAGGGGACGTAATCGCTGTCGTTCTTCAACACCTGCAGTGTTTGGAGGGCGATCTTCATGCTTAAGATGCCCTGACCTGTCACACGATGTAATAGGACTAATAAGAACAACAAGTACAAAGACGACATAGGACCACACACCACCACCACCACCACTACTACTACTACTACTACTACTACTCTAATACTAAAATAATGATAATGAAAATGATAAGCGTAATAATATTAATAATGATAAGAAGAAGAAAAAAAGAAAAAAAGAAAAAGAAGACAACAGAACATACTGACTTGCATGGCGCGGCGGGAGGGGAGAGAAGGGGGAAAAAAAAAAAAAAAAAAGCCCGCCTTACAAGAATAAAAGGAAAAAAGAAAGAAAGAAATGGAATAGAAGGAACAGAAAGAAACGAAAGAAAGAAAAAGAAAGAAACAAACAAAAACAACAAAAGACAATTTTTAATTAAAAAAACATTCAAGAAAATGTGAAAGAAATAAAAAAAAACAGTGAAGGCGCGGGCGGTGTTGTGGAGGAGAGGGAAAAAAAAAACAAAAAAAAAAATAAAAGAAGGGAGGCCGAAAAAGAAAAGAATGAACCGAACAAACAACAAACAAAAAAAAAAGACCCCACGCACACCCCAAAGTCAACAACAACAAACATCTCTGTCCAATCAAAAAGCCCCCACCAACACGCTAATGTTGAAAGATGCTTGCCGACCGTGTATGAACGATGACAATTTAGAAAAATTAGACAAGATGGGCAGAGCTTGTGTGAAGGCATATCACCTTAGCAGAAACTACTGAAGCGCTAAGAAAATGAAAAATGGTTCAGCTCCAGGCAGAAGCGATGGAATTAACGCCAGAATTCTTTGAAATTTCTTTTGGAACAAAATAGGCTGCATTATTGACTAGCTCATTCAATAGGTCATTCAAAAAGGAGAGAATTCTCATTCACACAAAGGCAAGGCAAGCCATCTCTATTCATAAAAGGTAAGGAATTAGACAGAGACAAACTTAATAATTGGAGCCCTATCACTTTACCAAACTCAGGACTATAAAGTTTGGCTTAAAGTTATGGCAGAAAGAGATCTAGGAATAAGTTGTTTGTGGATTAATTGATGAACGACCAAGTTGGGATACATTAAGGTAGACAAATTACAAACTGTTATAAGGAACTATAGATGATGTAATGTAAATTATGGCTAATAAAAACAGGGAAAACCAGGTACCTACTAGCATTAGACTACTACAAAGCTTTTTTTGGTATTCCATTTCTAAGTAACCCTTTCTTGCTTATACTCGTTTGACATGTTTGGCGTTGGTGTTGATTTTCAAAGATGGATACGTGTGTTGACTAACAATACCCAAAAGTTTGCATTAATATCGGTGGTGGGACCTGGGGATTGTCTGAGCCGTTTGATGTAAAATTGCGGTATTAGACAAGGCTGTCCTTTCTCTCCTTTGGCATTCGTCTTGGCCTTAGAAACTATTAGCAATAAAAATCAGGAAACAGTGAAATATTCTGGCATCGAAAAGGTGCCAGTCCATCAAACAGATCAAAAAATAAAATTAAAAATATTATCAAAATCAAAACATAATGGCCGATGAGATACCACATATTTCTTAAAAATGGGAAGAAGATATGATTAGGTCCTTTACGGTATCTTGAAAACGTTTTTGAAAACTTCTCCGGTCTGAAACTGAAACATCAATTAAAACTAAAATATTGAGAAGAATGGGCAGGACAGCTAGACGAACACAATATTTCCTTTTTCAATGGTTGATAGAATTAAAAAATCTTAGGGGTGTATTATTTTCAAAAGATAGATGGCTATAGGCATTGAAGAAAATTGGAGCAGAAAGTTGTAAACATTCAAAGAATGATACGGGGACTGGAGTAAAAGAGATATTAGTATTCATGGTAAAGTTCTGGTAACCAAAACATTTTTTAATCAGTCAACTGATATATGTTATGCAATCAATTGGCATTCCAGAAAATGTTTTAAAGGAAATTAATACGATGTTGTACAAATTCGTTTGGCAACGAAAATATAGCAATCGTAAGGCTTTCGAAAAAAGTGAAAAGAAAAAAGTGATGGAATCAGAATATGGAAAGGGTGGTTGAATATGGTTAACATTATTGATCTCCAGAAGTGTTTCTATTTGCAATGGGCTGGAAATCTATTCTCCTCAGCAGAACAGAACTGGAGTATAATACCAAAAATGGCACTTGAATAAAATACTAAAGAAATGATAGTATATTCATGATTAACTGTAGACCAAAGCATGTACATTGTATAGACCATTTGGAAAAATGAATTCTGGAAGGCGGGTGATTATTACATATTAGATATTAAGAGAGAGAAAAAAAACAAAAAAAAAAAAAATCGAAAGAAAAAAACCATCCCATGTGTGTGATCAGTTATTATTCTATAATGATTAATCAAGTATAAAGGAAAAGGTATTGTTCTTCACAAGTGGAAAGAAAAGGGAATACAAACATATGAGAAATCTCTATCATTTCAACGAACGTAGGACTGCTGCGTTTAGAAGAGGTGGAAAACACTACTAGGATATAAAAGTGCAGACAACATTATTTGAATATACCGCCGTGTGCAACGCCCCATCCCAGCAGTATGGCTGGAATGGATGGAATGGATACGAACAAACAGGATCTCTCTAGATACTCAGGAGCCAATTTCTTGTGAAGCAAGTTTTGTTTAATGTAAAACCCAAAGAGATACATAAAATATTGGAAAGAAATAATACCACGGAAACCTTACCTCATGCTAATGACTTCTGGCGCAGAAAGAAAGCTTGGTGTTCAGTTAGAGAAAAAACGTATGGTTGATTCCAAGAGAATCCACAAAGGAAACCAGACTATACGAGCTTCAGTGGAAGATAAATCACAAACATCTATCCCACAAATATTCTTCTTCAGAAAAATGAAATTAACAGAAACCAATAGATGTGATAACTGTGTCAATGACATTGACTTTATGGAACATTTCTTTTATTATGGCCCACCGTGTATAGGCTTTGGAGAAGAAGAAATAGAAGTTTTTTCATATCAAAACTATGGTTGGAAAAAAAGAAAAACGCTAAAAACTGTCATTGGCTGATGTAATGTTTGGTGTGCAAAATAAAAAAAAAATTCAATAATTGAAAAAAAGAGCAGCAGTTAATAATCATATTCTTTTAATAGCTAAAATGTGCATTAGTATAGCCGGAAAAAACAAAAGCGTTGCCTGCTTTACAAGTCATATATTGAACAATCACTTGCAACTGAGAAAAAAGGATTATACCGTTCTTACAATCTTATTGAAATATGTTAAATAATTACCAATGGCCAGTGTCTCTAAGATAATGATTTTTATCACAAATGACATGATTCACATATGATAACTTAGAAAATTAGGGGGGGGGGGGAAGGGGGGAAAAGGTCACCCACACCCACAAGTATTCATACGCAAGTATCACGTTAAGTTCACACACATGCACGACATACACACACACACACACACACACGGCACACACACACCACACACACACACACCACTCTACTCTCTATCTCTCTCTCTCTTCTCTCTCTCACACCACACACACACAACACACCCACACACACACACACACACACACACACACACACACACACACACACACACACACAGCATATGAACCTAGCGAAATGCGCGCACACACCCTTTTTTGTGCTGCTTAATTCTATGAATACTTTATTTCCCTTATGTTGATTAAATTGTATCCATTGTTTTGAATGAAGTCATCAGAGCAGAATGAAAGTGTCAGTACACCAACATCAGTACATAAACAAACCCAGACATTTTGTATCCTATCATTCTCATACACACTAAAAAACTATCAAACAATTGTCCATCGGTAATGTACACACAGATTTTGCATGGTGAGCGTGAGTCAAGAAAGAAAGGAAAAAAAAGAAAGCAAGAAGAAAGAAGAAGAAGAAAAGACCCGCCTAAAAAAAATGAAAAAAAAAAAAAAGAAAAAAAAAAAAAAAAAAGAATAACGACCAAACAGAATCAAAAGTATTTAGATCGACGAATTATTAGTTGAAGCGATAGTTTGACTTGCATAGTAATCGATATAAGAGGTGCTAAGGATGAGAGATGAGATGATGAGGATGCAGGAGAGGAAGAAGAGAGAGAGAGACCCACCCGAGGGAGGGGGGGAGGGGGGGGGGCCAGAAGAGGAACAGAACCGAGAAAAGAGCCGAAGAGCAGAAAGGACCGCAGAGAGGAAAAAAGTAAACAAAAAAAAAAGAAAGAAGAAAAAATGAAAGAGACGAAGAAGGAAAGAAAACCACTAATTAATGTCTAAGCGAATAATGATTAAGCAACAACAATAGTATGCAATAATAAACTTATCATTATGATGAGAACAGAAGATAGGAAGACAAAATCTGAGGAAGCAAGGCGTTCTTTGAGATGCAAAACACGGTATGTAGATCAGGATCGTTGCACGTGAGTAGGTAGGAAGCAGCAATAAACAAAAGAAAGAGCTTCGCCCATATTTGAGCTCAACATGTTATGAGAGTGCACAACAGAATAGGGCGCCACCGAAGGGGTGGGTGGGGGAGGAGAGAAAGAGAGGAAAAAGGATGGAGGCGAGATGGAGGAGGAGAGCGGGGGGAGAGACGGAAGGGCAAGAGAGAGACAGAGAGGGCGAGGGAAATGAAGAGAAGAGGTCAGGTGAAGTGAGGGAGTAGGAAAAGATACTATGGCTGTATGTAGGAATGGTGTGACGGGAGGGCTTGTGAGTATAGTTTGTAGAGTGAGGCGGCAAGGACGATGTGTGCGAGTGGCGGTGAGAAGGAGGCCGAGAAAGGGGCCAGAGGTCTGATTTGGAGGAGAGACGGGGCCGAGCGAGACGGGGAGGGGGACGGAGCGGAGAGGGAGAGTGAGAGGAGTGGGAAGGGAGACAGGAGAGATGGGAGAGGAGAGAGGTGGAGGGAGGGGAGAGAGGGGAGAGGAGGAGATTGAGATATCTTGTTTGAGGGAAAAAAAGAAAAGAATCTCATCATTAGTGAACCTACTATCGTGCATCACGACTCTGTGGAGGTGGATGTGTTGTGTGCGCGTGTGTTGCGAGAGTGATGTGGGGTGTGAGGGAGAGAAGTGTGTATGGAGTGTGAGCGTGGACGCCCCACCACCCCACCCCCCCCCCCCCATGCCAGGAGTTATTTGAGAGCGAGATTAAGTCTGGAGATTGCATAGTAAAATCGATGAATATAAAGAAGGGTTGTTACCAAACGAGAAGAGGAGGAGGGAGAGGAGAGAGATCGAGGAGGGGAAGAGTCGTGAGAAACAGGAAGAGTGAGAAGGGAGGGGCGGGGAGGGAGGGGAGGGAGAGCGAGAGGGAGCGAGGGATGGGAGAAGGAGAGGGACCGGCGGGGGGGAGGGCGAGGGGAGGAGGCGAGGGGTGGGAAGGAGGCGGCGGGGGGGGGGGGGCGAGATGGGAGGGGGGGGGAGAGGGTAGAGGGGCGGATGGCGGAGGTAGGGAGAGAGGATGGGAGGGGGGGAGCGGGGAGAGACGAAAAATGGGAGAGGGAGGGAGCGGTGAAGAGGATGGGGGGGGGACTGGGGGAGGGAGATGCACGAGCGGGCGTTGAGAGGAGCGAGCGAGGAGAGAAGGGGAGCGGGAAGAGGGGTAGAGGAGAGGGAGAGAGAAAGACGGAAGGAGAGACGGACAGAAAAAGAAGGGGAGCAAGTTGGTTCTAGATTCCGTTCAGGCCACCGGGGGGCCCTTAGAATGGGTGGTCAACTCTACTACCATAGTCTCAGCGTGGAGTCGGTAGGCAAAACAAAAAGCAGAAAGATAAAAAAAAAGCGGACCGAACACAAACACACCGCAGCAAAAGTAGGGATGAAAGTGGCCTGATTATGAACTTGTGTCGCATACGGTCGTAAATGCGATGAGAAGAAGTACGATAGGTCGCATTCTCCCGTGATTGATTTTTTTTTTTTTTCTTCTGTAAACCTATTACATGGGAAATCCTTGAATTGTCCTTCAGCGCATTTAAAGAACAAAGCAAGATGACAGACAAAAAAAACGAGGAGAATAGGAGGAGCATGGACAGGAGGAACAGGACAGGACAGGAAAACTGGGAAGGAAAGAAAAAATGCCAGTGACAGACAGAAGTGTGCCAGGATTGGTGGGAGGTGTGTGAAGAGCCGGAGGAGGATGTGGGGTGGAATTTTTTGTCGACGCCGCGACGGGAAGAGTATAGGGAGTTCGTTAAGAGAAAGTAAGGGTTAGGTGGGAGGGAAAGAGGAAGAGAGGAACGCGAAGGGGTCAGGAGGAGGGACTGCCGCAGGTAAAGGTATCAGAGAAGTGGTTACTGAAAGGGCGTGGAATAAATCCTGACCCTTGTGAGGTGAGTGTGGGGCCCCAGAAGGAGGTGGAAGGTGGGGGTGTATGGGATTCAGGGGCTGGCGAAGGCGCGGTTTGATAGCAATATAGCAAGCCCTTCCACTGGTGGAAGTCTCCGTGCTGGGGTGCAAAGCTGCCGACAAAACCATCTGTATGCGGATTCAGTGGACAAGCGTCCCGGAGGTTTTCGCGAATGGCGCATATTTTCTGTCTTTTGGCCAGATTGCACTGGCATATAACTGTACAGAACCAAAGGGACCTGTGTTCGTCTCTGTGATATGTTGTGAAAAAAATCAAGACACACGCTGCGCAGAGGCAGGGAGGGACGAGGGGGAGTGGTATAAATAATATAAAGCAGTCAACCACACGCAGGGTCGGAAGTAGGGCTGAAGCAAACATACCGAGAGACACGCACGGCACGCACGGACGCACGACACAGAGTCGCAGCGCCCGACGCGACCAGGACAAACAACAAGAGAAGGCGGACGAGAGAGCAACAGAGGCGGCAGGGGTGTGCGAACAACGGGGGGGGCGAGAGGCGGAGGGGAGGCAGGCGCGCGCAGACAGGAGGCGGGCCACATCACGACAGCACAGGCCACAAGCACAGCAAGCACACGCACACACACACACACGCAAGGTCACAGACACCCCAAAAGGCGAAACACACAGACATACGCACGCAGCACACCCACACAAGACGAACACACCAGAAGTCACGCGGGGCGCAGTGCTATAAGTGTACGCTCACATGGCAAAACCGGAGACCATGGGTCGTTGGATGATCTGAGTCTGTTGATGGGGGCGTGAGACGCCTGAGATGACAGAGGGATAGTGACAGGACAATCAATGGACAGACAATCAAGTGACTGACGGTCGAATCCTATACTGCACCTCAATGCCTGCTAAATCAATTACAATGCCCGGCACAGTATAAAGTCTCCATCCTCTCTTTGAACGAGTGGCCAGTTCCGAGTTTCAGCGGGTTTGCTTACTAGGATCGAAGGCTCCATGTATCTCTCGGGACCTGGTGATAACGGCATATGGCTAATCACAAGTCATCCGTGACTTCATCCTCATCACCGCCATCACCACTTACACTGCGATTCCTAAACTAAGAGGAAAACCACTGAGGTTGGTTGGGTTGCGGTACACCGCAACACACACACACAACACACACACACACACACAAAACACCCACACAAACACCCACCTACCCACACACACGCACACACACACACACACACCACACACCACACACACATATATCTATATATCTATATATATATATATATATATATATATATATATATAACACGAACACCCCTTAAGGCCATAAGCTATCCTTTCCCCATGTATTTAACCAAATCTCCCTATCCTCCTCCCTCTCTAACATCTTCCCTTTATTCTCTCTGTCTTTCCTTTCTTTCTCTTCTCTCCCTGCGTGTCCTCTGTCTGTGTCTGTCTGTTTTCTCTCTGTCTCTCGCTCTGTCTGTCCGTCTGTCTGTCTCTTCATGTGTGTCTCTGTCGCTGTCTGTTTCTCTCTGTTTCTGTTTGTCTCTCTGTCTGTCTCTGTGTCGGGTCTGTTTTGTCGGTCTCTCTTTCCCTCCCTCTCTCTCTCCTTCTCTCCCCCCCCCCTCTCTCTCTCCCTTCCTCCCCCCCCCCTCCCCACTCTCTCTGTGGCACTGGGTATTCAATCACATACAGACGGGTCGGTCTTGAGCTGCTCTATCAGGGCCAGCCAGTTGTTCTCGGGATAGTTCACGCGGTAGTACCCGTACTGCTGGACGTTGACGAGCACCCATCGAGTTAAGTCCCCTGGCGTAGGGGGCGCTGGTATGTCGGGGCTGGAGATCGTCACTGTCCAAACAACAAAGACGTTGTCCTCTCAACCTCCATCTCCTGCCGAACTGGAGAAGATAAAGCGATTTGCTCGTTCTTCTGTTCTTCATTAGTCCTGAAGGCTTTGCACCTTGCCTGAGGAAGGCCTAAGAGGTCGAAACGCGTGGTGTTTTGTCTTGTAATTTGTTTTTTTCTCTGTGTGTTTGACGGGCTCGCTAATAATTCTACTTGTGAAACGAAAACAGATTTATTCAGGTGTGAAAGTGGAGGGAAGGGGAGAGGGGAGGGGGGAGGGGAGGGAGACGTTTACGCAACATGTTACTATGCCGAGGAGTATGGGGGTCGGGTTTACGGATGTTGGTGGGAAGGTTGTGTTCGTGTGTGTGTGTGTGTGTGTGTGTGTGTGTGTGTGTGTGGTGTGTGTGTGTGTGTGTGTGTGTGTGTGCGTCCTTCATTTAACGTCTATACACTATTCGTGAGATTAGACAATAAAAAAAAAAAGTGAATGTGTACCGCAGTAATTGCGAGCGTGCACATAATGTGTGTATGTATGGGTGCGCGTACAGGCGAATGTGTGTGTGTGTGTGTGTGTGTGTGTGTGTGTGTGTGTGTGTGTGTGTGTGTGTGTGTGTGTGTGTGTGTGTGTGTGTGTGTGTGTGTGTGTGTCTCTGTGTGTGTGTGTGTGAGTGAGACTTGTGGATGTGTAAGTGTGTGAATATCTTTACACAAGTCATGAGAAGAAGAACCAACAACAAGCTAATCAATTAAAGTCAATTAAAGTGTGTGTGTGTGTGCGTGTGCGTGCGTGCGTGCGTGCGTGTGTGCGTGTGTGTGTGTGTGTGTGTGTGTGTGTGTGGTGTGTGTGTGTACGTGTGTGTGTGTGTGTGTGTGTGTGTGTGTGTGTGTGTGTATGTGTGTGTGTGTGTGTGTGTGTGCGTGCGCGCGTGCGTGCGTAAGTGCCAGCGCGCGCGCGTGTGTGTGTGTGTGTGCGCGCGCGTGTGTGTGTGCGCGTATGCATGTGTGTGTGTGTGTGTGTGTGTGTGTGTGTGTGTGTGTGTGTGTACGTGTACGTGTTCGTGTGTGTGTGTGTGTGTGTGTGTGTGTGTGTGTGTGTGTGTGTGTGTGTGTGCGTGCGCGCGTGCGCGCGCGCGCGTGTGTGTGTGTGTGTGTGTGTGTGCGCGCGCGTGTGTGTGCGCGTATGCATGTGTGTGTGTGTGTGTGTGTGTGTGAGAGAGAGAGAGAGAGAGAGAGAGAGAGAGAGAGAGAGAGCGAGTATCGCAGGAGGATAGTAGGAGGTGTGAGGATGGAAGGTATCTCTATCTTCCGGTTGTCTTTGGGCTGTCGGCCATATCTTTCATTTATGTTTGATTGTACTTCTTGTACCAGCATGTTACAATTCTAAATATGGGTAAACCAAAAATAGCTGTTTTTTAAAGACCGATTCGCCGTTGTAAAGGAATTTGTACACTTTTCTACTTGGATCACTGAGAAGATGTTGCCAAGAACAGCAAAAGAAATATCAACATCAGAACAGAACACGGATGTCCTATTTCATGTTGTTTTAAGACTGATGTTGCAAAGATGGAGGAAAGTGCTTCAGACATATTCTGTTGACATAATGAAAATAATAATAATGAATAATAATGATAATGATAACGTAATAATGACATATTAATAATGAATAATAAACAATAATAATGATAATGACAGTAATTTTCGTAATTATTATCATATTATTATCATAATTATTATCATTATAATCAATGTTATCATCATTAATAAAAAAAAAATGATAGCGATTATCACTGCTGAAGACATGAAATAGTAATAACGATAATAATAATAATGATGACATAATAATGATGATAATGATAATAATAATGGTAGTGATTATCATTGCTCAAGACGTGAGGGAAAAAGAGAAAAAAAAATTCCCACTGAGTGGTTTGTTTTGAACAGGAAGTTACCCACATTCTGGATCTGATCTCTTGAACCACGTGATATCACTTCCGCTGATGTCATAGCTTGAGTTGAGGCTGGTTACCATGGTGATGGGAATATCCCATTTGTATCTGTGGCGCAAACACACACATACGCAGGCAGGCAGGCAGCAGGCAGGCAGGCAGGCACACGCACGCACACACACGCACGCACGCACGCACACCACGCACACACGCACACACACACACAACTCTGAATCTGAGTCCGATCGACTGTCTTCTGTTTTGTATTAAGATAGATACGCACTGAACATATGTAACAGAATAAATCGGAATGATATGCGAATCGTGCGCGTCAGCTTGCATACACGTGTGCGTGCGTGCGTGCGTGCGTGTGTGTGCGCGCGCGCGCGCGCGTGTGTGTGTGTGGTGTGGTGTGTGTGTGTTTGTGAGTGTGTTGTGTGTGTGTGTGTATGAGAGCGCGCGCGTGTGTAAGTGTTGGGGTGTGTGTATGGAGGTGTGTTTGTGTGCACTCGTTTGTGTGGGGTGAAAATTTGTCCTCTCTGTGCACAACAGGAGTGTCTCTGGGTGTCTGTTGTCTCTCCTGACTGCGGTCTGTCTATGTATCTACTTATCTACCCATCACTCTGTTTGTCTGATTATCTATTTGTCTGTAGATCCATCCAAGACAGACAGAGAGAGGAGGAGTAGGAGGAGAGAGAGAGAGAGAGAGAGAGAGAGAGATGAGAGAGAAGAGAGGAGAGAGAGGGAGAGGAGAAGAGAGAGAGAGAGAGGGGGGGGAGAGAGAGGGAGGAGCCGTGAGCGGAGGGCGATTAGAGAGTGACGTCGTCGCCTCGTTATCACCCACCCCTCTCATTTCTTCCTTCAAAACATATCCACCTATAAAAACAACCCTAAAACAACATTAAAGACAACAAACGACAACGACAACAACCGATCAATCTACCCCAAAACAAAACAACAAAACAAAAACCAAAACAAAGACACAAACAACAACAACAACAACAACAACAACAACAAAACAACAACAACAGGACAAGAGACAAAAAAAAGGACTCAGCAGAGATTCGAACTCTGACCCGAAAGACGGCCTGTTCCTCAGGGTCTTCCTCTCTCTCCATTCCAACTCCACCCTACCTTCTTAAAAAAATAGTATCCATCAACAACAACAGCAACAACAACAAGAATAAAAACGATCCATCAGAGAATCGAACCCTGACCCGAAAGGCGCCATCTGATCCTGAGGGTCTTCCACGGACCCCTTGGCCGGAGGACAGGTAGCGGCTCTGGGTCAGCCTGACCTGGCCGGCGGCGGACAAATGGACGTGGACCACGGGGAAGTTCTTCTGGGTGACCCAGGGCTCCATGACCTCCGACATGCTCAGGGGGACTGTCCCTGCTGGCTGAGGTACTGCACAACAAGGAGCCAGGGAACAAACCCTTCAGGCTCACGTCTTGCCACGGGAGCAGCAGTCAGATGTCATCAGCAAAACAACAACAACAACAACAAAGGGAGTGTGACCCGCCACTTTCAGGTTCCATCTCCTTTCATGGGGGAGTGGCATCTGTTCAATCAGGAATCAACAACAACAACAACAACAACAAACAACACAACAACAACAAAACAACACAGGGAGGTGACCGGCCACTTTCAGTTCCCATGCCTTTCATGGGGGGGGAGAAGCCATATGTCATCAGCAAACAAACAACACAACAACAAAACAACAACAACAAAGGGAGGTGACCGAACCACTTTCAGTTCCACGCCTTTCGTTGGGGAGGAAGCCATATGTCATCAGCAAACAACAACAATTACACAACAACAAAAAGGAGGTGACCGGCACACCTTTCAGGTTCATGTCCTTCGTTGGGGGCGGGCGAGAGATCATTAGCAAAACAAAGACACAAAAATGGGGGTAATCTTTATGCCTGTACTGAAACTGCACCAAGAAGCTAAGGAACACCCTTCAGTTTCACATCTTGCACGGGAGCAAGCCACATATGTCATTAGCAAACAACGACAAAAAACAAAACGGGAGGTGAGGTCCTTTATTCCCACGCTGAAACAAGTTACCATACCCATAACCCTCAAACTTATGCCGCTTCTTGAACTATTTTGCCGGGAGGCAGATGTTATAATGTGTCTGTCTGTAGATGGCAAAACCTTTGTGCCAAATTCATGTTGCTTAAAGCCCAGAAGGCATACAGAAGACTGCTCCACATCTCCTGTCTCTCACTCGTCTTTCAACAGCAGACTGTGTTGTGGTGTGTGTGTGTGTGTGGTGTGTGTGTGTGTGTGTGTGTGTGTGTGTGTGTGTGTGTGTAATTGGTGCACAGAACCAATGGCTCTGTCCGAGAGCAGATGACCACACTGGTAGGACCACAGGAACCCCTCTTGGCTACCGTCAAGAGAGGAAACACTGATGTGTCTTGGCCACGTCACACGACACGACTCCCAAGCAAAAGACAAGGTCTCTGCAAGGCATGCTTGAAGGAGGAAGGACCCGCAGGGCGCAGGCAGGCAGAGAAAGAGCTGGTCGGAGAACGTGACAGAATGGACCAACCTCAGGCTGCCAGAACTACCCCTGCGAGAAGCAGAGGGACAGGTCGCGATCGGAGAAGAAGATGGGATCGACGGGAGTCGTCCCTCTGTCCCCCCTACTACCGCTTAGGTAACGAGAGTGAAAGTATCGCCCAGCTGAGCACCATGCTTTGGGCTGTACTGGAAAACAGCGTCAGACGGAAACTGATGGAGATCGGTGCTGGTCATCTTGCTGCCGGATGGAATTGCAAGCACAAGATTGTAAGTATGGGCATGCTGCTGCGAGCAAATCGGTTTTGCCAGATGCAGCATCAGATTGGAACTATGGTCATATGCTCTGGGGGAAAATGGATGCTAAAGTATCCTCCTCTCTCTCTCCTCTCTCTCTCTCTCCTCTCTCTCTCTCTCTTCTCCCCCTCTATCTCTCCTCTCTCTCTTTATTTGCTCCCTCTGTGCCACCTCAGTGGCAACTGCACCCGCCGCCCGCTCATTCCGACACTCCATCCACAGCCAACTCAGCCGGCTCTCTGCCCCCGCCCCTCAGCTCCTAGCCCGGCACCGGCAATAAAAAGGGCACTGCAGCCCGCAATGTCAACCCAGCCACAGTCCGTCTCTGCCCGCCTCAAGAGGCGATCAAGGGACCCACGGATCAAAGGGGCGAGGAACAAGACGCACTGCTGCCGAGTCGCTTCGGTGGTTGTTCGGTGGCGCCTGTTCCGATCTAAAAATACAACAAGACAAACACCTACTAACCCCCTAACGACGACAATAACTGCCTGGTCGCGGAGCCGGCCGTGAGTGAGCTCTCCCGCCGGTGTGGTTGGGGTTAAGGTGTCATTACTTCGGAATGAGGGGCATCTACGCTAACATAGTTAGTGCTGGAGGCAGCATGCAACTGGAGTTAAGTTACAATGCTTCTGAGCCAGGCCAAACTGCTGCACTGAGAAATACTGGTTTAATTTGGGTCACCTGTGCCAGGCGCGCCCGGGTGCCATGAACATATTGGTTTAGAAACGTGGATTCACCATGTCGCCAGGGTAACTGGAAGATGTAATTTAGTATTGGCTGGAATTTGGGGGTATCTAGCAAGGGCAAAATTGGTCACCTACCCAAATTAATTAATCAGAAAATTCGGGGTCAATCTGTTTGCCAGGCAGCCTGGGGAGACGTACGCAGTAATTGTCTGGACTTTGGGGTCATCTGTTGCCAGGGAAACTGGTGCCAATGAGCAGAGTGTTGGTTCGCAATTTGGGTCATCTGTTTTCAGGAAAACTGGCGACCGTAAGCAGTATCGGTCAAAATTTGGGTCCCATCTGGCAGACACGCTGGTGCCGTGAGCAGCATTTGTTCGGAATTTGAAGTCATCTGTGCCAGGACAAGTGGAGCTGACTAGCAGCACATTAATTTAACAGTAGGGCGGGGATCTGTTCTGTACGAATTGGTACCGGGAAGCAGTGTTAGTTTGAGCCTCAGACATCATGGCTGCTGCCAATCTGGTGCCGTGAGTAGCTTTGGTTCGGAGTCACGGTCATCTACGCGTTGGCATATCGTTGCATACAAATACAGCATCCATTTGGATCATGACGATCTGAGTATACGGTTTCAGAAGCTGCATCAGTTTGGATTCCTAGGTATTTTCTTTGCTGCAAACACGTGTGTATACAGCGTCGGTTTTGCATTCGCGGGTATAAAAGTGCTAAGGATAAATCTTCTCATTTCCATGACATCAGATGCAGCATTAATGTGCAGTTATGGGTTTCTTCTTCTGTGCCTGGTCATAAGTGGCGCCGGATAGTGCACTAGTCTGGACCAATGGGTATCTGTTGCTGAGCTATCTGGACCAATGGGTGTCTGTTGCTGAGCTATCTGGACCAAGGGTGTCTGTCTGCTGAGCTATCTGGACCAATGGGTATCTTGTTGCTGAGCTATCTGGACCAATGGGTTGTCTGTTGCTGAGCTACTAGGGACCAATGGGTGTCTGTTGCTGAGCTATCTGGGACCAATGGGTGTCTGTTGCTGAGCTATCTGGACCAATGGGGGTGTGTCTGCGTGCTGACGCTATCTGGACCAAGTGGGTTGTCTGTTGCTGGAGCTATTGGCGCTGGAAATCACACGTTTTTGCCAATCGTGGGGGCATCTGCGCTAATTGAAACATGTGCTAGACGAATTATTACATTTGGAATATAGTGGGCATCTGCGCTAATCATAAAGGACTTGTGGCTAGACGATTATTAATTGGAATTGTGGGGCATCTGCGCTAATCAAATAAATGTTGTAGACCGCATTTATTAATTTGGAATCGCGTGGGCATCCACTGCGCTATCAAATACGTCAAGACGATTATAATTTGGAATCACGGGCATCTGCTTTGGCAAAACAGGTGCAAGAATCCGCAGTTATCACTTTGCGAAAAGCCTGCGCCAGCCATCACTGCCGCTAATCCCACACGCTGCTAGAAGGATATTTATTTTGGAATGGCGGGGCATCTGCGACTAATCAAATACGTTCTAGACGCCATTAGTATCCCTTTGGAATCGCGGGCATCTGCGCTAATTCAAATACCGTTCTAGACGCCCGAAATCAGTATCGGAATCATAGCACGCGCTAGACAATAGATGCGCTGAAAGGAGCATTAGTTTCGAACCACGGGCATCTGACTGCAATCACTCATCGGGCTGCTGCAGACGCAGCTATTAGTTTGGAAAGCAATTGCATCTGACCGCTTCCCCGCATGTAAGCAAATTGCTTGCAATCGTGGCGGAGGACATCCGTCCTACATGGGCACCACCTTGACACACAGCCAGTCCAAAAGCTGCAAAAGTCGAACGAGGCAAATTCGAAAGAGCCGCAGTCACCAGGAGAAAAAAAAAAAAAGGGGGGGGGGAGGGGGGGATGGTGGGGGAGGGGGGTGGGCGCCCCGCAGGGGGGGTGGGGGGGGGGGGGAGAGGGAGAATTTTGCTGCGGAAGAGTATATGCGAGTCATGTCCTGTATGCGAAAAACCGACCCCATAAGAATGTAAGGAGTTCAGGGTCTAAACACTCGCGCTCTGAGGGGGGTGGGTAGGGGGTGGGGGTTTCTTCCCTGAAGAACTTCTGCTCAAGCTCTTCCTACTTCCCTCGAACCTGTCTTCTGCCCGTCTCGTTAAAAAGCTAATGAAACTAAAAAAAAAAAAAAAAAAAAAAAAAAAAACGAAAAAAAACGACGGAGATGGACATCACCTTGTCCAAGGCCTCGAGAGGTCTGCGTGTGTGGCCACGTCATACTGGTGCTGTTCCAGAAAGACCTGCAGGGCAAATGGAGGAGCTGCATGACCTCGCACTCTGGACACAACTACAGGTTTTAAAAGGCAGAGGGAAGACAATGCGCTTCCATGACTCTGGGGTTCATGATTAATCAGTAAGTAAATGAATGAATGAAAAATAATGATGACAAAGTTAATGATGATGAAACCATTCTATAGTTACAGTGATAATTCTGTCTGGACGCTATACGCTTACCATGCCATGCAAGTTTGCAACCAGTGAAAACAATGCTAGAAATGCTAATACTCTTATTAAGAAAACAAATAGTCGAATGAATAATAATAGTAATACTGATAAACAATAATAATAATTTAAGACTACTGAATGCGAATAATTATGCCGTAGTCATTAGTAGTAATAGTAGTAATAATAATAATATATAATTACAATAGCACTCATCATCTCATCCTGCATCCATCATCATCTCATCATCGTAGATGACTATGATAATCTATGATCTAATAGCATCACACATACAGCAAACAAAACACTACTATTAATACACTACTACTACCTACTACTACTCGCAGTACTGCCCTACCCATGATCGCGATGATGATGAGTTGTTAGTGATTGATGTGATAATGACCAAATACTACTGATAAAACACTATACTTCTACTAATACTAATACTGCTACTACATTACGCTACTACTAATACTGCTGAATAATACTACTGCTACTTACTACTTACGAATCGACATCTACTACTACGATTCATGGTCACGACTACTGACAGCGCGAACCGCCCGGACTCCGACGACTTGACTACTGACTGATAATTACCTTTGATAAGTATGCTGCGCATGGAATGATCCCTACTGTCAGCTCCCTCTCTACTTCTATGTTATCTACGTGTACATACGACTATACTACGGACTTATCTCTTGACTACGACTATACGATCTTTACCTCACTAGCCCTGATACACCTCCTAATGATTTGTTGATCCCCCCCGTACCCCCCCCCCCCCCCCCCTCATCGCGCAAT
>JADBJO010025926.1:0-23155 GCA_016801955.1 Conus betulinus | reverse complement strand
CACCCCCAAATCGCTTTGTGAGCAGAAATCTAGAGGGGCTTCCCTGGCGCAGTTAGTTTCAAGAAATGGTACGGCGGGATCCACACCCCTCCGACGTTGTCCTGATCATCCTTATTTTGCCGAGTCTCTCGCTTTGATTTTGTCAAGGGGGAGCCACATTTCCACCGTTGGGGAAAGCCATGGCGCGGTCAGGGGTCTAAAGATCAGAGAGGCACGGAAAGATCTTGTTCGGGAGCAGGTTTGTTTTTTGTTAAGCAGTTCTGTATATTCAACACAAGCAAATGCTTAAATTGTGCTCCATCAGGGACGGGAATTTTAACAACAGAAAACCACATTGGGGAATTGCAGTATTAAAATTGAGACGTAAGAGAGAAAGAAAAAAATGTAAACAAAAAGGCTGAAACACATTATGGGAAAACTTGGTGTTTGTGAAAAAATTTTTATTTGAAATTAAAAGACAGGAAAGAAGACAGAACAGATTAGCAGAATCAAACAGCGATTGATGCAACCAGGCAATTGCAGAGAAAGAGAGCCGTGAGAGATGAGAGGAGAAGCTGGGCGAGAGAGTACAGAGCGAGAGAGGAAAGAGGGAGAGGAGCGAATGAGAGAGAGAGAGAGAGAGAGGCGAGAGAGATGCGTCCCGTCTCCCAAAACACCAACAGAGCCCAGCCCCGTGTCGTAGTGTGTCTAATGTCCAAGACGGAAAACTGAGGGCCGGAGTACTAAAGTAAAAACGAATGCACATAGGAGAGTTCAGACTCTGAGATGCTTTGTGTCTTTTGCATTTGTTCGCAAGATTTTGTGACGTAGATGTATCTTTAACACGACTGTTTAAAAAAGTTCACAATAACCAGTGTTTTAAATATGGCCAGATATGGGCGAACACGTGTCACTCATCATTATGATCCTTTAGGCTCGTGTCCACATCGTCAAGAAAAATCACCTTTCAACTTTCTGCTTCCACGAACAACGGCCTTTCTTTCAGCGTTGACAATGACGATCGCCTTTAACCATTTCAGGACGTTCTGACATGTTACGAAACATAGTCATTTGAAAGGAATTTCAATAGCCATGATTAAGACTACATTTCAACATTTCAAGTTTCACAGACATTGCACATGGAAAAGAACGGAAC
The DNA here is from genome assembly GCA_016801955.1 of Conus betulinus. Classification (NCBI taxonomy): domain Eukaryota; kingdom Metazoa; phylum Mollusca; class Gastropoda; order Neogastropoda; family Conidae; genus Conus; species Conus betulinus. The sequence continues at coordinate 22,020 of JADBJO010025926.1, read as the reverse complement.
GGGAAAGTATAATGCAAACTTTTGTACAGAATATAAAGGAAAAAAATCAGAAAAAAAAGAGTAAAATACACACAAAAGAAGAAGTACGAATAACTGCCAGCCATTATTCCTACACACAAATCACATAATCATTATGTAGTGATAGTATTTACGAGCATTAAGCAAGTAATTGTTAATTAACACGCAGGATCGTTAGATGTCATAATCTTAAATAGCTTGGTGTTTTTTTCTATATATTCCATTTTTTTATCTTTTTTCTTTTTTTTGATGTGAGGGACATATATTTTCGTGGTTCATCGTTCACTTCATTCTAACAAGAATCCTTTATACTGATGCCAGCTCAGCGTTTAAATTTAAACTTACCATGTTACAGTAATGTAAGCGATGGTGACGTGTCAGCCTCAATTTGAACTTGCCCACATAAAAAAAAAAAAAAAAAAAATCGTCTAACGAGTGTTTACAGGGGTTGTTAATTAAGTCATGGCGGCTTACAGCACCAGCCGAGCGATGTGGGTGGGGACAGGGGACGTGAAAGACCCCGTTAAAACACCGCCGAGGGGTCGCTATGTGTGGTAACCAAGTCCGTCCGCCCGTTTGGGTTGACCAAGTCCACGCCAGTGGTCAGAGAACCGGAGAGTGACCACCAAAACGAGGCCCCTCCAATGGTCCGTTCTTGTCTGAGGCGGAAACAAAAAGCGTGTTTGTGGTATGTGTGAAGGCCGGATACGGATTTCAAGTCCTGGGACACAAGCATGGGATATTGAGGTGGATAGGCACGCTAAACACGCCTTCCGCAACCAACACAACCTCCATCTCTCTCATTATCTATCTTCTCTAATGCCTCCCTCGCTAATTCGCCTCAGCTCCCCGTCTCTCTCTCATATTCTCTCTATCTCTCGCTATAGAGTCGTCTTAAAGAGAGTTACGTCCGCTTCTCTCTCGAGATCGATGAGTTATGCAACTTCACCCCCGACCTTCGTCGAACGTTTCCGTTCTCCTCCTTCTCTCTCTCTCTCTCCATCCCACTCTCTCTCCTCCTCCTCCCCCTCCCCTACTCTCTCTATTTCCTCTCTTTCTCCCCCCCTCCCCTACTCCTACTTGATCTATCACGTCTCCTCTTACTTGATCCCCCCCCCCCCCTCTTCGCTCTCTCTCTCCTTCTCCCGCTCTTTCTCTAATCTCTCGCCTTCTCCCCTCTCCCTCTTTTTCCGTTTCTCCCCCTGCCCATCTCTCTTTCTCACCTTTCTGTCTCTTTTCCCCCGTCTCCTCTCTTTCTTTCTACCACCTCCTCCCTCCTCTCCCTCTCCCTACTGACCTCCACCACTTCTCTTCTGCCCCAACCCCCCCCTCCCCCCCCCCCCCTCCACACCCCCCCATCTCTCGTCTGCCCAAGTCGCTTGTACACAATTGGTTGCCGGGTATCAGCAGCAATCAGCAGTGGCGGTAAATGGGATGTCATCTCAAAAGACACAACGCCGGCTTTACAACCTGTAAGGTGTTGGTGATCTGCCTGCCTGTATGCCTTACCTGTCGGCGGTTCTGTCGTCTCTCTCCTCCTCTCTCCCCTCCCCGCCCTCTCCCACCTCTCTCTCTCTCTTTCATCAACTCCTTCTCCCCCTTCCACAAGAGGTCTCTTACACGTCTCCAGCTCTTGTCCCTTCTCTCTGATATTCTGTCCCTAAAGCGATCCACCAACAGTGACAGCAGCCATGCCGGAGAAAACCACAACCACACACACAAACACACACAACACACACACCACACACCACACCAACACACACACACCAAAAAACGTCTATCAGTGAATGAACAGGTCAAACACAGGGTGATGACTTGTGGAAGAGACTGTGCTAGAGGCACTATCGTGCTGGCGCAGAACAAGGAAAGGGACATGAGACCTGTCTCAAAGATCAGGTATGGTAATGGTCAAGGGGCTGGACTGTGCGCTGAATGTGTTTCCTGGCACTGGCTGACCTTCTGAGAAAAGCCAGGCCGCAGCTTTGATTGGAATAGAGAACATACAGCGTTTGGGGTCTGAACAGTACCGTGGACTCGGACCGCAACAACACCGCCACTTTGACTGTAGGCACGGTCTGAAAGGGTAGACAATGACCTGGTTGCAGCGTTCTACGTGGCAGTGCCCCCTCGCCCCCCCCCAACCCCCACCCCTTCATCACTCCATACTTCACAGCCCTGCGCACGTCCATAACCGGCTGCCGGTCTGTAGGCCTAACCAGTGAGACAGACATATACCATCTTGTTCTGTTCCACCTGGAATAATAGGGGAAGCTTAAGGTGGTGTCGTCACACGGGGAATCGTAACATCACATTCCCGTGGCAGAAGCAAAAAGTGCAGGGACAGTGTTTCCCTGTTTGCCACGTCTGACACGGTCGTTTAAAACAAAACGAAAAAAAAAAAAAAAAAAAAAAAAACCCGAAAAACCAAAAGCAAAGCAAAAAAACAAAAGCGATGTTGTGTTACGATCATTCCACCGCGAGAAAACTCACTAAAACCCGGCGAGCTCAAGTTGGCCCAAACCACATTTCTTGCAATTTTGCCGCCTTCATGAAAGCAACGAACGGCGTCCTGCTAAACAAAACTCACGAATACGCCTTCGCTTTGGTCATGGAAACAGCAGACGAGAACCCGTACGGATCCCCGCTTCCCCCCCCCCCCAAAAGAAAATGATTGCCAAGGGCACCTTCGTCTCGGATCCGTTATCCCATTATCCATTTGGCCTGTCCAGTGGCGCGTGATACGCATAACTTAAAAATGAGAGAAGAAGCCCCCCCCCCCCCCCCCCCCCCCACCCCCCGGCACCCCCCCCTCCTCCCCGCCCTCCAAAAAAACCATGACACAGATCTCAAGACGCACATAGTCTGGGGTTCTGTTAGCCACCAGCTGAGTGATCGTTGCCGTGGAGTAAGACTTTACACTGTTGGGTACACTCCTTCAAAAGATCATTGGCTTGAAACAATGGCTGATAGCTTAAACCGATGAGGGGCTCTTTGGACTTTGCTATTCCGCCTTGAAAAATAGTGTGGCGTCACGTGATACAGGCTTTTTTCCAGGTAGGTAAAAAAACCAAAAAAAAAAAAAAAAACAAAAAAAAAAAAAAAAAGTGTAAAAATTTTACCCGGTGTAAGTAAGTTAAATTAAAACCCCTTGTATAGAACCTATTGTCCCTTGAAGAGTCTTTCCACAAGGGCCTGTGTCACTAAGGCTTCAGAAAACCCCCAGGGTTTCAGGGGTCCGGATTAGCTGGCGGGTGCGGGGGGGGGGGGGGGCAGGGGGAGGGGGGGGGGGGGGGGAGCGCGAGGGGGGGCAACACCCTCGCCAAACCTCACTCCCAACCCCCCCAACACCCACCCCCCCGAACCGCGTCCAGGGACCCCGCCCCCCCCCCCCCCCCCCCCCCCCCCCCCGCACCACTAACTCCATGGACCCACAAGGTGTCCCGTAAAACCATCTTCCCACACACCTGGCCGGACCTAGTTCCTACCACCCCTGTGGGATGGTGGGAAAAGGTGGGTGTGTGTTTGGGGGGGGGGGAACGGACGGGGAGGTGGTCCGAGGATGGGCCAATTCAACACCCTCCTGGACTGTGTGGGCAAGTGTGGTGAAGGTGGAGGGGGGGGGGAGGGTGTTAGGGAGCAGTGCCTGTGATTTGCCTTGTACAAACCACCCTCTCCCCTCCCCTCCACCCTAACTTCCTCACCTCCCCTCACGTCCCCCTCTGCTTTCTCTCTGTCTGACCGTCCACACACAGTTTGGATCTGAGAAGAGAGGCCAGGAGGACAAGGGGGGGGGGGGGGGGGGGGTGGGGGCGAGGTTGGGGGAAAGAAAAGGAAAGGGCAAACAGAGGGGGAGAGAGAAAGGTGGAACGACAGAAAAGAGGAGGAGAGAGATATGGGGACAGAAAAGCGAGAGGGGGGTAGGGAAGGGGAGGAGGAGAGAGGGAGAGGAGAGAGAGGCAGATCCAGAGTGACAGAGAGACAGAGAGAGAGGGACCAGACAGACCAGAAAAGACAGGGGACAGGCAGGCACGCAGAGACAGACAGATGACAGAGGGAAAAGAAAACAGGACAGAAAGACAAGACATGACGGGTCGTGGGGGGGGTGGGGGGGTGGGGGTGGGGTTGGAACTAGACCTTGGTTTAAAAGTGATGGGGATGATAGGTAGCGGTTTCATACTCTTGTCTTTCGTCGTCTGTCTGTCGTCTGTCTGTCTCTCTGTCCTCTCTCGCTCTCTCTCTCTCCCGCCCGTTCCTCTCTGCTTTCCCGTTTCCGCCCTCTCACACTTACTCTCAACTCTCATGTTTTGCTCTCTGTCCTGTGTGGTCTGTGTGTCTGTTTTTCTGAAGATCCGCTACATCAACCAACTCACAAACGACAGAAAAGGGACAAAGGGTGGAAGCGGAGGAAGCGTTGTTGGGTGTGTGAAAAGGAAAAGGCACGGGAGAGGAAACTTGGGAAGGCGAATGGAGACAGACACAGACAACGGACAGACAGAACACACTTTTTTTGGGCGAAGGGGGAAGACGACAGTGACGAGGTCACGGAGAATTTCACGATGTATACAAATAATGCCATATCATGGGCAGAAGGACTTTATGAACACGTGCACGCGCGCGCGTACACCCCCAACAACAACTCACACACCACACAACACACACACCACACCCAAACACAACCATACACAACACACACCACACCCACACACACACACACACACGCACACAACAGAGAGGGGAGAGATAGAAAAGAAAGAAACTTTTACCTTCCCTCCCCCCCTCCTCTGCCACCATGCCACATAAACAGCAGAACACGCACACACATCCCAAACATCGCTCAAGGAGGCCACGACCTCTGACCCTGCTTTAATGCACTGGCATACCAAGTGGAACACTTACAGGTGTGGGACGTGGAGGAGTGCGTGGACACAAGGAGAGTGGACGCGAGAGAACAGAGGAATGGGATTCATGTTCTTCAATCTGAAGTGCTTTTAAAATTCAGATAAGTCAGGGAGGGTAGTTACCGCCAAGGACACCTAGGACAAACAACGTACAGAGCAAAATCACAATGCATTTTTCGACCCTTTTGGGTCTTCTTCAGGCTAAAACAAAACCACATTTAGGACAGTGAAAACGAAAGAACCACTGATCCTTCTCATATTCGATTTCGGCGCAAGGTCAAAAATGGGATTTTGAGACAGACAGACGGACAGGGAGACGGGACGGGGTTTGATCTTGCGCCGGAATATGAGAATGAGCATAAAGTGGTTCCCTCGTTCTCCGTTTATTCACTGTCTCCTAAATGTTACTGTTGTTTCAGCCTGAAGAAAGACCCAAGAGGTTCGAAATAAGCGCCTTGTGTTTTGTCCTTACTTTTTGCTTGTCTATTGTTCTGCGGTAACTAACCCCCTATGTCTACATGGGGCGGTAACTTCAAAATTTTCCCCGCTCCCTCTTCCTAAATTTTGCTTCATTGTTTACAAGCCCTCAGTACGCTTCGTGTTTGAACACTGCAAGTGGCCTGTTTACAACGGATAAACAATGGTAGCACTCTTCGAATTGTCTGCAACGTTGTTCCTCTGGGGGCAGCTGTCATAGTGGTTTTGCTCTTTGCAAGAGAAAACGAAAAATTGTGACAACTTTTCGTTTTATGTCCAATTCCTTTTAAGCGTAGCTGCAACGTCAGATATGGCTATTTGTGAGATCTGGTGTACCAGGTCTTTCTTCCCTTGTGGAGGACTATTGTTTTTGTTTTCTGAAGTTGTTTAGTTTCTTTTCGTGTTCTTTCTTTTTCCTTGTTTTTTCTAATCTTGTATTTTATTTATTCATTTATTTTACTGAACAGTCTTGACTCTACGTCTTTACGAGCTCTATGTCAGCCGGTATTCTCCCTGGCATCTCTTGATTCCGTTGCCGCACCCGCCGAATAAGTAAATTTGCCACGCAGGAAGGCTACTGCGAAATGGCCTTCAAACGTGAGTTCTTTCCCTTGCCCGGTTCTTTCCGTTATTGGGTCCAAACGTGACTATGTTCTAGGCCTCATTTTGAAAGAGCACCATCACTGGGTTTTCTTTAATGCCACATGATACATTCGCACAAGCTTGGTTGATCAGTAGATTTTTACCCTTTGTCTCTAGGTGGAGTACAACAGGAATGCTGACTGACGCTAAATCGGCCTTCAAAGATGATTTTATCTCCCTCTAACTGTTTGGGCTGTCACGTTGGAAAAATCCCTTAGTGTTTCTTTTTCTTTCATAGCATCAAGATACACGACTACGAGTTGGGCACACATGTCATATGGTTGAGGCGCCATCGACCTTATATTGACATTAATGAGCCTCCGTTTTTTTTTTTTTTTTTTTTTTTTTTTTCTTTTTAAGGTAGACTATCTGCCTGGTATTTTTATAAGATGGCCCTCTTGGTCAACAAGGTACTTTTCGTAGTGCTGCTCGTCGTGCTCTTTTGGTCACTGGATAACATTCAGCTAGCTGCTGTCTGTATACCCAACGGCGGCCATACCCTTTCCGGTCTCAGGCGACCAATGAAGTCTGCATATCCAAGGAGAGCATAATTAGGTTGAGATATGTACTATATCGCAAACATATTAACTATGACAGAATGACTAGGGCCTGCACGCGTATCTAAGAGTCTGGGGATCGAATTGCCTCATATGTCCAGAGAAATAGTCTGATATCGCTTCTTGATGCGCAAGGCAGCTCTGTGAACGGTCTGTGCCCGTAACTCAAGTAAGCACACTTGGTTGTCCACAAACGCTTGGTTTCTCTCCTCTAGACGCACGCTCCTCATCGTGCTTCAATTCTGTCTCTGGCAGTATAATCGGCCAGTCATGAGTTGTTTGAAGCAGTTCGAAGAACCCTAGTCTTCCAAGTAACGTGATTGCATTAATACTCGATGGCGTTCTTCTTTCTATGAAGCTTGTTTAACATTTCCTATATCTGATCTTTGACTTAGGTACGACTGAAGGTATAAAACTGTTCTCCTTGGCGCTTTAAAATTAACAATCGTTAACTATCTACGTCTGTCAGCGCGGCTGCATAAACGAGTTTTCGTCGGGGTTTCGTCTTCAGAATACTGTCTAGGACGGGCGGTTAATCTAAAGCTCGTCTTCACTGTCTGATATTCAGATCGTATCGAGGGGGATTCGATATATTAGCATGTCTGGATCTGAGCTGACTATTTATTGTTATGGCAGTGCACTTTTCGTGTTTGCACGGCAATTGATAAAACAGTATACTCAAAGCCTCCTCGTCAATACTGGGATTTCAATTAAACTTACGGCTAGCCGTCTGGCCTTCTGTGGCGGGTTCCTCTGGTAGTTGCATTGATTTGATACCAATGCACTGGGTGCTGCATTATTGTTTCAGACGATCCGGTCTACACGTTTGTTTCCTCTGCTTGATACCTTTATACCTTTGCGCATGAGTCTTCCGAAAAAATTAAATAGAATTCAAGTAGCAAACTGATCTGATCCGAAAGAACGATATATGATATGGAGTCTCACAGAAGAACTCAACATGGCAAACAGTGTCACTCGGACTTACCAAAATAATCGTTCACAACTACTGCCTGAAATCTGAAGATGACATCATGCAAAACATTTGCTGGTCGCCATTACAAGCACGTTCAGAATACGTAAATCAAATGTGGTAACATAAAATTCAACATCAAGTTTACCCGAATGCTTTTTCCCTCCACATTTGCTTGATATTGTCCTATTCGAGTTCACAGCATCGCTTGTTTAAATGCCGTTTGATAAAGTTTTTCACTGCAGAAAGCACCAATATTTTATCGACAGTTCGACTCTGTTGAAACCGAAACTTACCAAGCGGTTCCGCATGAATGCAACTGAACAATCGTGACAAGCCTTCTTCCAGAAGACACTGCATTTTCTTTACATCCAAAAAGGAACTAAAATGGTGACCCCTCAGGTGAACATATGCCCCATACTACACACACACCACACACCACAAACACACACACCACCCACAACACATATATATATATATACTAGAATAGATATATGCAATTCATGGGTGCCTAACACAAGCTTGGGTCGGTAAGAAAAAAACATTACTTTAGGGTAATCTGCGTCACACAGACGAACAGGAAACGGGGGACGTGGCATGGTGTCCCTCTTACTGTAGGACTTTCGCTGGCTCTGTGCCTTCTCACGCCAGCATCACGCGAAATCCGTTGTTGCGGCTCGATCCACAGGACATGATGATCCTTAGGGCGGTTGTATCATGGCTGTTCTCTGTCTAGGAAGAGATCACCATACCGACGATGTAATCACATCCCTTCATACACGTGTATATGCACACGGGAGGGCATCACGTATGTGACCGATGACCCTCCAAGTTCCTGACTTGCTTGTGCTCTGGCCCAGCGCCGGGGCACCAGATGTTTAGCCTTACACATCTGCTCGCATCATGTTACACAACCAACCACAAGTCCGCCCCCTCACGAATCACGAATGCAAGCGGGACGCCAGGCAAACCACCACGCAGGACACCGGTAGCCCGAGGTTTTCAATGCCAGTCCCCAGGTCTCGGAATGATACCCCCCCTCTCTCCTCTCCACCTCCTTTCTAATTGTTTCCCCCCCTCCTCTCTCTCTCTCTTTCTCTCACTCTCTGCTGTAACGTGTGGGTGTTTCTTCATCAAGGTCAAAAAAGTGTTCTTCCCCTGCTTATCATCCGTTCACCCAGTGTTGTATCTGGTGCGGCACTCTTGTTCGTACAGGCTGTTAGTCGCCTGGCACGCGTTGGGGTCCTCGCTCGGGCCTGAAAAAAAATAAATAGAACCGGTTCCTATCTTCATTAGCTTACCTTTCAGTCTTCGTTTCTACCACCGTTTGGTCATAAAGAGCGTATTCATTTTTATCCCATTCCAGCGTTCTTTCTTTCTTTTCTTCATTTTTTTTTTTGTTTTTACAATATCTCGCTGGAGACTCGTCATGTTTATTTTCATTCTTTTTTGTTTTAGTTTGTTTAGTTCATAAATGTTATTTTTAAACCGTCTTTCATCGTTGCGATGATTTTTAGCAATGGAGGATAATCTCCATGATCTGTACACCAAGTGTCCCGAGCACCGTTCGTTTTTGGTGTAGTCGGAGCGGATCAACAACAATTGCGTTGTTTTGAAGCGATGGCGTAGTTTCTGCCTATTGTTTTTCCTTTGCATTGTTCTGGTTTTGTTTTTAAAGTGGCCTTGGTTTGCTGCATGAATAGGGAAGAAGCCATTCCATGTAGCAGAAACAACAAGTAAAACAGAGACTGAAAAAAATTACCACACCGATGACTTGTAACTACGGTGCACTGGACGAGCGCAAAAACATTCATTAGACAAGTATTATACAATGCAACCCCTTTGGAATTCCAACACTGATGAAGAATTTCACAGAAATGTATCCTGTGAATTTAACAAGAACTGGACGAACGCTTTGTGAATATTTAAAGAATGGGCAATGATGCTGTATGTGCGAGACAGTACACCCAGCTGGAGATTCGACCCGAGGCAGACATTTAATGATCTGGGTTGGTTTATACATCCGCTCAGCACAACCAAATAGATAGAGGGAGTATAGGATGGTGGAGATCATCTGATGAAGAAGGACAGACAGGGAACAGAGGAGAACCAGAGAGGGATTTCGAGAGGTGGAGAAGGAAAGGGTAGAAAGGGAGAGGGCGATGGAGGAGGAAGAGAGAGGAGAGAGAAAAAAAAAAAAAGAAAGATGAGAGACGTGTGTGTGTGTGTGTGGTGTGTGAAGCGGGAGAAGGGAAGAGAGAGGAGATGAGGAGGAGAGAGAGAAGAGAATGGGGGTGTGTGTGTGCGTGTGCGTGAGTGCGTGCGTCAGTAAGGCAGAGGGATACACAGAGACCGTCTTCACAGAGGAGACAGGGTGGGGGAGGAGGAGGGGGGTAGGGGTGTTAGGCGGGAGGGGTTAGCGAGATATTAATCGCAGGACGTGGCCGAACCCCCCCCCCCCCCCCCCGCCACCCCCCCCCCCCCCCCCCCCCCCCCCCCCCCCCGCCCCCCCCCCCCACACCCCCCCCAGTGGCAAGTGGAAAACGCTTCGTTTTGTCTGCTCGGCGTGCTTTGCCCAGATTAAATTGCTGCCAGAATTAATTCTGCCGCCCAATACCATCATAGAAAGCCTCTCTCTCTCTCTCTCTCTCTATCTCTCTCTCTCTCTCTCTCTCTCTCTCTCTCCCCCCCCCCCCCCCCCCCGCTTTTGTCAGTCTGTCTCTCTCTCCACACAACATTCTCCGTACCCACCTCTTTTTCTTTAATGGCTTCCACTGCCGAAGCTCTGCCTGCAGATGAATAGTTTGGTGTGTAATCTGTTTGCAATCTCGCAGGTGCACGTGCGCGCACTGATTCTTATTACACTCAGTGATGCAGAAGAGCAAAGTGGTGGGGGAAGAGATGAGAGCGAGAGAGAGAGAGAGAGAGAGAGGGATGAGAGAGAGGAGAGAGAGAGATAGAGGAGCGAAAGAGAAGAGAGAGAGAGAGAGAGAGAGCGAGAGAGAGACAGAGAGCGTGTCCCTGATATAAGAACGTCGTCTACTGGTCTACGTCCGCGAACCCAAACTCATACGCCTACTTATGCATGTTTGTGTGTGCTCTAACTCTTGCTCGCGCGCGCGTGCACACACACAAACACACGCACACACACACGCACACGCACACGCGCGCGCGCACACAACGCACACACACACACGCACGCACACACGCGCGCGCGCAGACACACACACACACACACACACACACACTTCAACACACACATACGCAACATACGCATGCGTGCACACACACACACACACACACACACACACACACACACACACACACACACGCTCATCCAGCTCCGTTCCAACCACCCGTCCCCACCTTCGCCCCTGCCCACCTTAAGCCCGTGTAACCCCCACTCTACACACACATCAAACAATCGCATTTATAACGCTTCTGATGACACTGACGACTGCAATGAAACAGAAACAAGTCGGAGAACTGTGCCGAAAAGCAAGGAAAGAAGAGAAAAGGTGAGAAGGACGACGACGATGAAAATGGATCATGATGAAGACGACGGTGGAGACGACGGAGAAATACAAGAGGTAGATAAAAAAAAAAATGGCCCCAGCGATCATTTAAATTAAGCCGATATGTTCGACATGAATGCACTTGGAAAGTGAAACGGAGCCATCTTCACAGAGGAAATCAATTAGCATTGTATATCTTGACCCATTCTGAGGTCACATGCAGGAGAGACTTGACAGACCAACAGATAGTGCACCACTCACACTCCCCCGTGATGTCTATTCATACGCGGAAAACCAGCCTAATGATTTTTTTTTTTTTTTTTTTTTCTCAAAGTGAGACGACTGCAGGCGAAAATCTACACCAATCTTTGAAAGTCTACGTCATAAAATCCGCCAAACATCAACAAACGAATCACAAGACAAAAACACGACGCGTTTCGACATCTGAGGTCTTCTTCGGCAAGACACACAACACTCAGGACAACGAAAATGAAGAACGAGCGATCGCTTATCTCATCAGATTCGGCGCAAGATGGGCGTTAACGGCCTTCGTTTTCATTGTCCTGAATGTGTTTTTAATATACCTGACGAAGACCTAAGAGGTCGAGACGCGTCGTGTTTTGTCTTGTGGTTCGTTTGTTCATGTTTGGCGGATTTTATTCACATAAACTTTTAAAGATCTTTTAAGCTGATTTTCTTCAGATTTCAAAATCACACAGCTTCATCAAATGGCCACCAAACTGTATAGTTTAAATGTAAATGGTTTGTGTTGGAGGTGTGTCTGCGTGTGAGGATGGGTGGGGGTGGGGTGGGGTGGGGATAGAGGGAGGAGAGCATGCTTCGCTCTGTTTAAAAAAGTCGTGAGGATCTGCTTTGACATGCAATATATATTTTTTCTGCACCACTTCATGCCATCCTGCGGGCGTCACCCTCGTCCACAGCAACATCCTGACACATGCCGCCCGCAGCCCGGCATCGGCAATCCACAGGTAGCAGACAATGTCAAGATGTCATGAAGCAAAAACACCAGAGAAAGACACTGCACTGCTGGCGAGTCACTTCGCTTGTGTTCAGTGGCGCCTGTTGTTCTTATTCAATACATGCAGTGCGCTGCCTACTAAGCCCTCTACTGATGATAATAGTCAACTGGTTCGCTGACCCCAGCATGAGTGAGCTCTTTCTCCGGAGGTCGCCATAACGCCCGTCCAGCGACGGTTACCCAGGAATTTGCCGATACCGGTCACCCCGACAGAGTTTAACCAAGGGCACAGACGTACAGAGGTAATCAAAACCATGACAGCAAGGCTTGAAGGCATGGAAACTTGAGACTTTTTTTTTTTTTTTTTTTTTTTGCGCGCTGACCGATGTGGATGAGGATGCTGAAAGAAAACATTGCTGCGGATTCCCATTTTTGTCTGAGACTGCACACAGCAGGGTTTACTCTCCGCTGAAGTTCATGATATATCCCGGTGTCAACCAGGCCCGAGAGATACAAATACCTACGGTGTTGGTCAGGAAATTTGAGAAAACGCTCTCAGAGACGCATCCATTATGTGGATGAAACTCGACTGTGTGGTTACTGCCTTCCCAACTGAGCCCATAGTAAACTCAACTCTGGGTAGAGCCGGTTTGGGGGGAAAAATCGTCGCAATAGTAATATGTACTATTCTTACCATGCAATATATCCTACTATTTCCTTTAATATGAAAATGTTACTTAACCATGCATATTGCTGGCATCGCTTGCTCATGAAGTTTATGTTGTAATGGGCATGTGTGCAAAAACAATATATTTGCTCTTCTGAGATTTTTTTAAAACGAAAAGTTGAATTTCATTTTCGATGGATTTTGATTTTCTGTGCTTCTCTCTTACCTTAATCTAAACCTAACCCTAACCTGACCCTAACCCTCCTCCTAACCCGGCTGATCCTAACACAGCTTTACCCGTGTGGCTATCAGCTGGGGGGTTGTTGCCGAATACCTACATCATAACGTCCGTAGAGGCTATGAATGTCGAAAATTCAGTTTGTCTGTCCTGTATTGTCTGGGTGGCTTAAGGATGTCACTTTACACTGTTTTGTGTGTTTCTTTCCTTTTTTTTTTTTTTTTTTTGTTTTCGTTTTCTTTTGTTGTTTCAAATGACCTTACCCGTAACCTTCCTGTTGTTGTGATGCTCGTGAGAGCGACGTCCTCCGGCACTTCCGTTAAATCGTACCTTTTCCATGCTGCTAGCATCTCGACTAATCACCACCAGGACGAAATCCGCCTCTTCAATTCAAACGTCAAATCTATCCTCTTAAATGGATCAGAGACCTGGCGAACCACAAAAACCACCATTCAAAAACTGCAGACGTTTGGTTAATAGCTGCCTGAGAAAGATCCTCCACATCCACTGGCCAGAACACAATCAGCAACAAAGAGCTGTGGGAAAGAAGTATTCAACTGCCAGTAAGTAGAGCGAGACACCCGCAAAAGAAGACGGCGGGGATAGGATAGGACACACGCTCCGAAAACCCCCGGACAAACACCACCAGAAAAGCCCTGACCTGGAATCCCCAAGGCAAAAAGGAAGCGAGGAAGACCAAAGAAACACCTGGAGGCGGACCTGGAATCGGACACCAGGCCGATGGGTATACAGCTGGGCGAATTAGAAAAGAATGCCCAGGAACCGTGGACGATGGCGGGCAGTCGTTGATGGCCTATGCTCTGGCAAGAGCATTGGGCCTAAGTAAGTAAGCAAGCATCTTGTCATGCATGTGTTAAGCCTTGTCTCGGTGTTCACGCTGCTTTATGACACTGCTGGAGGGCGGAGATGGGAAGGGGATTGGGGGTGGGGGAACAGAAAAGGTGAAAATGTTGTTCAATAAACTGATGGAGGGCCGGGGACCGGAAGTGGGGTCATGGCGGTGTTTCTGGGGACGGACTGATCTTGTGCTGTGGTCAAGTGCCAAAGAGTTTGGGGCCCGTCTTCGGAGGAGTGTTTGGGGCACGTGACGTGGATGTTGTGTGTCATCGACTGTCAGTCAGCAAGAGGTCAATAAAAAAAAAAAAAAGGTCGTGGCGATGAACGGTGCTCATGTGCCCACTTCCTGTGTTTATGTGCTCATTTTCTGACGGCGCCATTATTGCCAACTGTAGTTCACTTTTCGTCGCAGAAAGACTCTCTCTCTCTCTCTCTATCTCTCTCTCTCTCTCTCTCTTCTCCTCTCTCGTGTCTCTCTCAGCATCTGTGTGTCTCTGTGTCTCTGTCTGTCCTCTGTTTGCGTGGAGGGGGGGGGGGGGGGGGGGGGGGGGGGGGGTGGGGGGGGAAGGGGGGATGGAGAGAGGTGGTAACATGAGCAAGTTAAACATGTTTCTCCTCAGTTCTGTAACATTCACATGGAGACTGGATTTGCCATCTTTTTTCCCCCCTCATAGCTGTCGTTGTTACTTGTCATGTTCCAGCCCTTAAAAAACATCTACAAAAAAAATTAAATGTTAAGAATGCTCTTCGGTATAAAGAAAGAAAAACAAAAGCAGAAGAACAGATGGGGAGGAGGGGGTCGTGACGGTTCACCGTCCATCCATTAGGCCCTGTCTCAAGACCGATTGTTTCTGTCTCCGGTACTGCTCAAAGTATTATGAGCAACATGAGGCAAACGTTTCATTCTTTCCCCCCCCCCCCCCCCCCCACACCAGGGTCAACCCTCTCCATCCACTCCCCTCCTTTCTCCTCCCCTTCCCCCACACAAACACGATCCAGTCCAGTCGTCCAACCTCTGAGCTCTCGGGGACGCAGCCTGGTGCGTTCTCATTACGTCCAAACGTGTAAGTCACGCTGACTGCGACAGCTTCACAAAACAGGGGGAGCTTTACCACGGATCAATAAACAAAACCCCCTACAGCCGCCACCGTGCCGGCTCAGAGGGGGAATACCCCGATCCTGTTCCGGCTCAAGCGAGTAAAAATGTCTTCTGTCGGATATTGGATCGTTTTCATTTAAAATTAAAGAAGAAGGAAGAAGAAGGAGGAGGAGGAAAGAAGTAGAAAAGGTTTAGCTCTGTAAACTTGCTGGAAATGAAGTTCCTGTTAAGAAGTTCAACGACCCATTCACGGGTATTCATACCAAAAACAAACAAAACAAAAAAAAAAAAAAAAAAGAAAAAAAAAAAGGTCGCCGAGTTTGTGTAGAGAAGCTCGTGAGTAGAAATACGAGATAAGTCAAAGAATGTGGGGATGGGGAGAGAGAGAGTGAAAGAGAGACAGAGAGAGAGGGGGGGAGGGAGTAAGGAAGGAGGGAAGTTGAGAGAGAGAAAGAAAGAGGAGAGGAGAAGAGAGAGAGAGAGAGAGAGAGAGAGAGAGAGACCGACGAGACAGACAGACAGACAGAGATAGGGACAGAGACAACGACAGTGAAAGAGAGTGAGCAAGCGACCAATCGAGAGAGAGGAGAGAGAGAGAGAGAGAGAGAGGACAGAGAGAGACAGAGACAGAGACAGAGACAGACAGACGAGAGGAGACAGACGACAGACAGTGACGAGACGAGGAGAGAGACAAACAGAGACAATCCGAGGAAAGTAAGAGAGACAACGAGAGAGAGAGAAGAGAGAGAGAGAGAGAGAGAGATAGAGAGAGAGAGAGAGGAGAGAAGAGAGAAAGAGAGAGATAAAGAGAAGAGGAGAGAACGATAGAGAGAGATTTGAGAGAGAGAGAGAAGAGACGGAAGACAGAGACAGAGAGGTGAGAGAGATAGAGAGAGAGAGAGAGATGAGAGAGAGGAGAGACGACTGTTTAAAGGAAGAAAAGAGAGGATGGCAGTTGGGCAGGGTGGGGGTGAAGATGGGTGGATGGGTGGGAGGGGGTTCCGCCAAGTGCGATGACATGCCCTGGCAATAGCCGGTGTCCTGAAAAGTGCTGGGGTCAACCTGATGACAGCCGACACGGTGGTCACTCAATGACCAGCACTGCCACGGCAACTGATCGTGTAGCTGCAGCTGGCCACTGCCGCTGCCACCACTGCCTCCATCATCACTGGAAGAAACGACAGTTCCAGTCTCCTCACGATGATGTCACCTCGCAGGCCTACAGATAAGTCCCTTGCACTCGCCCAAGGCGAGTCTTCAGGGTGCCCATGCGCGTACAGCCCCTACGATGTGGAACACTTCCTGCAGGACTGTCCCACACATCAAAAGCTAAGAGCAGAGACCTGGGCCTGTCGACAACATCGACGAGAGAGAAGTTCTATGGATCTCTTGAGGGCCTCCGCCGCACAGCAGCCTTCGTCAGTGCCTCTGGGGTTCCTGTCTCTGAGTCTACGAAAAAGAAGAAATTAGTCTCACCACACCACAAACCGCTCTTTCGCCGGGGGCCAAGGTAAACAAATGCAAAATAGAAGAAAGGAGTGAGACAAAGGTCACCCTAAAAGGCCACTCAGCACAAGCCTGGAGTGAGTATGGGCCTATTTACTTTCTTTCTTTCTCTCCGTGCTGTCCCATCTTCTGTGCCACTTCAGTGGCACTGCATCCACGCCGCTCATCCCAGCCCCGTCGTCCACAGCCGCTGCCAGGCCCGGCACCGGCAATCAACAGGGAGCAATCAATGTCGAGTCGTCAAGAGGGCAACCCACCGGAGGAGACACTGCACTGCCGCCGAGTCACTTCGGCCGTATTAAGTGGCGCCTGATCTGATCCAACATACGCAGGACACCACCTACCAAGCCCCCTACTGACGACAATAATTGCCCAGTCGGGGATCCGGCGTGAGTGAGCTCTCCCTCCAGACAGGGCCCTTAACTTCTTATATTCATGCTATGCTAGGGTCCTGGGGCCGGGCTGGTGACACACATCCTTCGGCAGCCAGCGTCTCGGACCACCCGCCAGGCTCTGATCTGGAAGATCGACCCAGAACCGCCGGGAGAAGAGACACAGGGAGAGGTGAAGATGAAGGGAGACAAACTGGACAGAGGCAGAAAAGACTTCCAGAGTCAGCCATGCTGGAGACATGCAGTTCATTTCCTTGGCTCCTTTGGAAGCGAAGAGCCTGAACTGTTCCTTTAAGAAGCCCCAACTATGTGGTGAAATGTGTAGTATGCCGTAAAGATATGTCAATGTTCTATTTGAGCACAGTTTTAAGCTAGGGCTTTGTTGTTGCTCATTTGTCCTGATGACTGTGAATGTATTCTCTTTATTTGTTTACTGGATTAAAGTTACTCGAACTACGAGCCTAACAACAACATCAACCACAACAGAGGGTCAGCCCTGTATGAAGACTTCACATGACAATGGAACTGAACAGTAAGCGCCTTCTTTAGCGTGCATTTCCAGTTGGCAGAAACCATTGCGTTGTGAATGTCAGTTCATTCATCTTGCTGTATAGCTCAGCCAGCCACAAAGGGTCATAGCAGCGCTGTCATTTTCATCGAAGTCCGCTCTCTACATGTTACACACACACACACACACACACACACACACACACACACACTATTCAAAGAAACAGTAAAAATCAGTGTAATATCTCAAACATCTTTTACCAGAATCACACTTTCAAG
This sequence comes from Conus betulinus, assembly GCA_016801955.1. NCBI lineage: Eukaryota > Metazoa > Mollusca > Gastropoda > Neogastropoda > Conidae > Conus > Conus betulinus. The sequence goes on along the minus strand of JADBJO010025926.1, from coordinate 4,418 downwards.
GTAACGCAAAACAAAAAAAAACAACAAAAAAAAAACAAGAAGACGACGACGACGACGACGACGACGAAGAAGAAGAAGAAGAAGAAGAACCCAGAACTGAGAATCAGCTATCGGTTTCCGCTTTAGTTTAAAAAAAAAAAAAAAAAGTGGCACCCATTTCGTTCCCAGACGCAAGCTTTCGCTGACAGGGAGAAGGGGGAATATCTGAATATCCCCAAAATACTGTGCCGCAGAACCAAAACAAACTGCTTTAATATTCAGATCACTTTCTAAGTCTCTGTAAAGAACAAGATCCGATTCCCGCCACGTCCTCCGAGGAACGTGTGTCTGGGTTGTCACATTAGTCTTGCGAGCCACGGACATTCCCCCTGTCCCCCCTGGAGAACCCTGCTGTGAGAGGTCCTCCAAGATGATGACAAATGTCAGGCTAATTCTTCTCCACAGTCTTCTGTCGACTATGGTGAGCAGATTATGCCTTTTTTGCCCAACGAGTTCCTTCCCTTTACCACCTTCAACCTCGTTTTGTTATCTCCCTGACGCTCTGTGGTGACAGAGGAACGTTAATCTTAAAAAAAAAAGTTTTTCTTTTTTTTTTTTTTGAATCGATCGCTGTCGCCCTCGTCTTCCTCCGGATGTTTAGGTTTGATGAAACAGAGGGAGAGTGGACGAGAGGGGTGGTAAGGAAGAGGGGGTGGGGGTGGGGGTGAAGAGGGAGTTTATGAGATGGTTGATTTAGACACATGTGAATAAAGATTTCACATGAAAACTGTGCGCGTTACTGCTCTCTCTCTCTCTCTCTCTTGTCTCTCTCTCTCTCTCTCTCTCTCTCTCTCTCTCTCTCTCCTTCACAACACCAAGTAGATCGCGCCCCCCGACCTTCTTACAACACACACACACACACACACACACGCGCGCGCACGCACTCACACAGACAACCACTCAACATGACCACTACGATGGAAAAGGGATCAAGCAGGCATCCTCAGATAATCAGTGTAGGCGGTCGTTATTCTGTCATTCCCAATGACAACAAAGCCGGACAGCAACCCACTACACGTAAAGAGACTCACAACTGTTTTCATGATAAAAAAGACACCTGCCATTTAGACACCTATGCGCGTAGACCACTATCACTGCAAATGAACTCTCGACTGAGAGCACGCCCGCAATGCATGCTCGCCAACCACCAGGCGTCAATACATAAAGACGTACCGTTGTCACGAATGAGCCCATGCCCACACACATACGGGGCCAGCCATACATACATAAAGACATTATCAATACTGATGGAAACATGCCGGCAGCGCTGTTGCTACTATGAAAGTATCACAGCTAATGAAAACATGACGGTCAACGAGACAGCTATGCGTCAAGACATACTGCAATTCTAAAGAAAACACAGTAAAGCCAGCCGCGCATTTTGACATGCAGAGACAGAAATGCAAGCTACGCAAAAGACACACTTTCAGTTTATTACTTATGAAAACCACTCCGGGCAGAAGCCACCATGCTTAAGAACACTGTGTATCACTAATGAAAACATGAGTCAGCAAGACAGTTATGCATACAGACACACAACAACTGCCCAGCACAGCCAGTATGCGAAAGGCACGCGACAATTGATAATGAAAACACGCCAGCAGCAAACAGCTAAACAAGACACTATTATCACACACATAAAGACAAACCATGACACACTGCAGTGCCTAATGAAAACGCAGTTAGTCGGCTATGTACAAGACACAGTCTTATTACTAATGAAAATACGCTTAGACAGCAAGGCAGCTGTACAGAAAGATGCAGTCTTATCACTGGTGAAAAACACGCCCGACAGCAAAGCATTAGAGACATAAAGACACCGTCATGGACTAATGAAACCATCCCAGACGACAAAGCCATTAGACATAAAGGCGCCATCATTATCAACCAAACTACGTTCACACAGCAAAGCTATTAGACATAAAGACACCCATCATTACCAATAAAAAGAAAACAGACAGCACAGCCCATTAGACAGAAATGATGGTATCATTGCCAATGAAAATTATGATAGACAGCACAACCATCAATCAGTCAGAGAGGCACTGTCACAGCCAATACAAACACGCAGACATAAAGACACCATCATCATTACCAATGAAAATACACCTGACAGCAAATCCATTAAACCATAAAGACCCTACCACGACTAATGAAAACACACCCACCAAACAGTCACTCGCTGATGAAAACACCCAAGACAGCCATTCTTCTCTGATGAAAGTACGCCAGACAGCCAACGCCTTTATACAGAAAGACACCATCATGATTGACAATTAAAGAAAAAAAAAAAAAAAAAAACAGACAGCAACGCCATTAAGCAGAAAGACACCATTATGACTAATGAAATCACCCCCCCCAGACAGCCAGCCGTTCCCTGATGAAAACACTCCAGACAGCCACTCCCTGAAGAAAACGACAGCAGACAGCAAAGCCATCAGACATAAAAAGGACACCGTCACGACTAATGAAAACACCCCAGACAGCCAGCCCGCCCACTCCCTGACCGAAAACACCCCAGACAGCGGGGCCGCCGGTCATGAAAAAGCAGATGATGCCCCTCCGTGGAGACCACAGTACTAACCTGTTCGTCTGTAGCCGGGATTAGCCCTAAGCCCAGACACGAGCCCACACCTCGCCCAGCGCCGCCTCCCTTGCGTCAAAGTGACAGCACGGCTCACCCCCAGCCCAGGCCCCCAATGACTTAGGGACCCCCGCCTCCCCTCCCCCCTGACAGTTTTCATTTCCTCTCTGTGTGTACCGCTTTTTGAGGAAAAAAAAAGTCATGAGAATGGTTATCGATTGATAAAAACGCTTTCACTCAAAAACAACAACAACAACAACAGAAACACCAACCATGATCGCTACTAGAAAACGGTTTTGACGTGTGGCAATAGAATGTGGCTCCTTGTCTGTTGGCTAGCCTAAAACAATATGAATGGATATTGCAAGAAAAAGGATTATGATTAGGACGTGAGAAATGGTGGGTTTTGTTGTTGTTTTGTTTGTTTGCTGCCAGATGATGTCACTCTCTATTTCTACTGGTTTTGAGGTAGACTGCAGGCCGCGAAAAGTGATTTGCCCTACCTTGAGTCATGTTCCGTCTTTTCACAGAATTTTGCCGACATCTGTGTGTAGTGTTTGCATCATTCCTATCCACTCTACGGATGGCGGCAAAGTTAAGGGATTTTGTCTTTGGAGACAATCTATCTGTCCAACCCAGTGTCATTAAAAATCCGGTCAGATAGTTTCTTGCGTCATGACATACTAAACAGACAGACGTACGCCAGCCAATGGTATGGTAATGCTGCTTATAGCCCGGCCCGACCTCAAAGGTCATCATCAGGTCTGTCAGGGCTGTCCCGCTTTGACGTCACCTCTCAAGTCATTACAAACCATTCACGTCATATCAGGGCTGTCACCGCTTTGACGTCACTTCACAAGTCATTACAAACCATTCACGTCATATCAGGGCTGTCACCGCTTTGACGTCACCTCACAAATCATTACAAACCATTCAACGGCACCTTTTGGAATACACCTGCTAAAAATACACGGGAAAACTTACAATCAAAAACTTTCTTCTCCGTAAAATCTTTAGATCAGATGAAAAATGCTAATTCTTTCAGAAATTCAAAGATCACGTCAGTAGGACATATCTGAAGATGGTTTTCGTAGAATCAGTGTTTATGACTCGCATTGTGGCAAGCCCCACACTCTAAAAGAATGTGTTTCACTATGAGTTTTACATGACATGGAATGGACCACGGCGCTTCTTCACCTTTCAAAAGATAAGAATGGGTGTGATTGGCCGGAAAGGAGTGGCCTGTGTGTGTAAACGGATAAGAACGTTTGGTTCTTTACGACCGCCTCAGGTACAATCGTGCCTTTGTTATCCGTCCGCGAGTTCCACTCCTTTTGCAAGAGGTCTTTGACATAAGCCTGGTTCTGGGTTTCAGATCAGTGTGAGGTATAGACAGTGTGCTCAACTCTTTCTTTGTGGCACTCTTGGCAAGTTGATGACAAACCAGAGACCAGCCCATAGAACAAGTTGGAAGAATGACGTCCTTGTTGGTCCTCTTCCGCTGTCATCGTCCCACATTGTTTCCTTTTGCATGAGGGCCGAATCATCTCAGTGGTTAGAAGCGCTGACTCGTACCTTGGTTATCCTGAGGTTGTCTGGGTGCGAATCTTCCGCCGGGCTGATTCGGTCCAGCGGGATTTTTTCCTCGTCGTTAAAATCAGTTTCTGACGCCAGTGCCCATACAGTCCTTCGATGAACTATAAACCGAGGGTTCCGTTTGTAGTGAATGAACGCGCGCAGAACACTGCCACATGTTAATCCACAGCAAACTTTCGGAGAGAAGGCAGTTGGGCGG
>JADBJO010025925.1:0-23156 GCA_016801955.1 Conus betulinus | reverse complement strand
TGACAGAATAGACAAGTACTGTTCCTGTTCTGAACTCCACATGAAATTTCGGCTTTATTTGCCTTCGTCAGCACATGACATCCTCCCTGAGTGCCAGCAGGTAAGGTAGTGAGGGAAGAGACGTAAATATTTCAATATGACGTTTATTGACTTCGTGAAAAATCTTTGTTACTGATTAAACAATTGACTCGGATCAGCTCCTGCAGCTTGGCAGCTTAAAAAATTATTTACAGTACATACCTGACTTCCTATGCTGGAATTTTTTTCTACAAATATCACTAAAGAAAAATAAAGAAATCAAATGATATTTCCATTCCAGCTCAAAAGTGTGAATAGAAAGTCTCAGTCACCTTCAAGCGTATCTTTTTTCTTTTTCTATTTTTAATTCACAGCATCCTTTCTTCCATGAGCAGGGGTTGAATTAGGCATGACTGCATCTGAACCACTTTTCTAAACCATTGTGTGGTCCTCCGTGCATGTCTGGGCTTTAAACTTCATTTTCTGGCTTCGATAGGTCTCATCTGTCTGAAGAATCTTGTAAATGTAAATGATTCTATCCCGCAGGTGGGGGGTAGGAGGAAGGGCTTTTAAAAAATTATCTGTAAAAGATCTACAGTGGCCAAAAGGTGGTTGTGCTCAATGGAGTCGGAGACGGCAGGGAGGGATAGGGGTGGGGACCACAACGGGGGTGCGGTCACTGAGAGTCGATTGGTTTGAAAGAGGAAGAGGGGGTATCAATAGAACTAATTTTCTTTCAGCAAGTCATGTACACTAATTAGAAGAAAAAGAAAAACGGAACACTGAAGGGGTGGGAGTCAAGGAGTATACACGAAATGCACTTCCGTGCAGTTCACAGTCCAGTTGACTGCAGGATGCCCTGTCAGTGTTGTTGACATGTCAAAATTTATTCTATCTATGCATGTCAAATCAAAATTTATTCTATCTATGCATGCCAAATCAAAATTTATTCTATCTATGCATGCCAAATCAAAATTTATTCTATCTATGCACGCCAAATCAAAATTTATTCTATCTATGCATGTCAAATCAAAATTTATTCTATCTATGCACGCCAAATCAAAATTTATTCTGTCTATGCATGCCAAATCAAAATTTATTCTATCTATGCATGCCAAATCAAAATTATTCTATCTATGCATGTCAAAAAGAATCTAACTGATCAAAATCCTAGCTCATGCTAAACATGAAAAAGACAAAGTGACATCTATTTCCCACACAATCTTAAAGTGTATGAAATATATTTTACTTGTTTTAGAATCTTAACAATCACATCCGAAGGAACATCTCTGAACAAGCTCTTTATAGAACTTGCTGGCAAGTGTTTCTTTCAGGTATGACTGCATGCAAATCTCTACACTCTTTATGACCAGGGCATCTCAAAAGATATCTCAATACGACTTTCTGGAAATACTTCTGCAAATCTTGACTGCTCCAGTTTCTCAAAGAATGCTCCCTCAGACCGAATGCAACTGATATCTTCTCAAACCACCCACATGGTGATCATGACCATTCAAATGAGTTACGTCTGCACTGACACCCTCGGAGAAGGCTCACTCTTCAGCATTTCTAAACAGCCTCCTTTTTTTGTTGCCGTTAATTTCGAGAAATAAGAAGTCACAAGGAGCCAGGCCAGGAGAATAGGGGAGGTAGGTTACCAGTTGGACATTGTTTTCATGCAGAAAGTCTGAGAAGCACGGGCAGTGTGTGTACTGGCATTGTCATGGTGAAAGAGTAGGCCTTGGGTTCTGGTGTGTAAACTGCACATGATCCAAGCCTCGAAGACTTTGTGTTGGCAAAGATTGATATGTCGGTCAGTGTTTACTGTTCTTCTGTTGTGTGGAGAGGTACAAGGATAACATGGCCACATTATGAGAAGAAACATTTTGTTTTGCTGTGCTCCTGCTCTTGTGAAACATCACAGGTAGACTCTCATCTGCAAAGAGCCAATGTCCCCACATGCGTTGACTTTCCTTCATTAACCATTACCGTGCTTCCTGGTCTTCCATGACCCAGTGACTCAATAAAAACATCACAACTTATGAACGGATGGAGCTATGCTCACGAAATATTAGGACTTCCTCAATGATATTAATAGCCTTGGTCACTGAAATTTCATGTATGGGCACAATCAAATTTTAGCGTAATTACTGGTGGTTCCCCCAGGACCTATGTATTTAATGGGTCGCACATGACCCACGCTATCGGGTGAGGAATAAGTTGCTGAACCGCCCTTTATCAGGTGTGGGTCTTACAAGACCCACGCGATCTGAACAGGGATAAGCAATAGGAAAAGCCTCTACAAAATGTGCGAGTCTTGGGCGACCCGCACGATGGGGTTTGTATGGTCAAAAACGTCATCCGTAAAGGTTAAAGATTCTTATGGTATAGATCAGCCATCATACCCTATTCCTGCTCTGTTCTGTGAGCCAGTGAGGCATCTATCGGGCAGAATGCTTCTAGACATGGAGATGATCGTGAAGATTAGCATTTATGTTCATTTATGAAATCTTTGTCGTTGTATGTAGCTCAACGATTGCGATCCGCGGCACTTCTTTTATCAGCACTTTAATCTTGGCAATGTCATTTCGCTGTTTTTCTTTCTCCCCAACTGAGATTCCTTGTACCACTAACAATATACATGAAAAAAAAAATTGATTATCACTAGATCTATAAATTGAACACACCACCACCAAAAGAAAAGCAAAAAAAAAAAAAAAAAAAAATTGCAATTATGCGGTGCAAAAAGTACCTCAGTCAGGCATCTGAAAAAACAATTCACTATTATGTTAAAAGTTATCCATTTTTGGCACCCTTTTTCACAGTTGAAATGCACTTGAGGTCTAAGTGCAAAAAAAAGTCTCAGGGAACTGACAGGGGTCACGTGACACTTTTTTTTTTTTTTTTTTTTTTTTTTGCCACGTGACCCCTGTCAGCACTCTGAGACGTCTTTCTGCATTTAGACCCCAAGTGCATTTCAACTGGGAAACAAGATGCAAAGCATATGAACGTACTCCCCAGTTTATCTTGAATACGCGTGTACATGTCAAGAGCGTGCTTACTATAAAAATACCCATGATCTACCAGTCAGTTATTAGATCTAAAGCTATTTTTAAATCCGTCAAATGCAGTACATTCATAAAATATTTGTCAAATAAAACAAAACGTCACAATCAAACATGCGTCATAACGTATTTCATCACTGAGATAAACTGCCATTTCTGAAAGTGTGCATGCGGTTTAACTCTCGGCAAAATAACAGTTTTAACGGTTGTTAATCGATTTTCAGCATTACATCACTTACTTATGGAAAGATGCTCCAATTTGTCACAAGATCATCCAAACCGCTTATAAACCGGCCAAGTACTTTCTGAGATATTTCATAAAGAAAAAAAAAAAAAAACGTTTTGGGGGCCGTTATAGCCGTTAGTAACGGCTATTCTGGTAAAAATAAAACGTCGGACATCATCCGTGACCCATAATGAACATACCGACAAATTTTCAGAAAGATCGGCCCAGAAGTTTTGTCTGGAGCGAGTGGAACATATTTTGACCACAGACGAATACACACACACACAGACAACATTTCTTCGTTCCCATTGTAAAGTACTCCCTGTTCTATAAGAACCAGGAGTACAAAACAAGGGGTGGGTGTATGTGTGCAAATATTAGATCCAACGTCGGGGGGGGGGGGGGGGGGGGAGCAAAAATTTAAATCTAACGTCGCGAGAGGTTACGTCAACAAGCAGACAAATGGTGACAAACCGATCAAATAGCCAAGGCTATCACACCCCCTGACCCGCCTTCACTGCGCTTCGAACTTCCTGCATGAGACTAAGGTATGAGCAAACAAGTTGAAACCGACAGATATTCGCAAAAGTGACAAATCTAGACCTTAGTGCTCATTACATTAATTTCAACGAGATCTAAACCAGTCCCGTCATTTAAATTTCGCGCTACCGAAGTGAAGGCGCACTTTGGAACCGACGTCCTTTTGTGCACCGCACAAAATTCGCCCCAATAGAGTAGTTCTCAGACACCTCATTCCACCACGTCAGATTCTTTCTTTTCTCTTCATCAGCGTCGTGCGCATGTGGGTGGTTCATGTAAGATTCATATGCGATGAATCGCTGTCAGACCGAAATCTTAGTTGCATGTGCGGAAGGTCGGCGTGGAAGTAGTATTAACGCTATATTTGCACGTCCCTTTAACGATAGGCCTAGAATCTCTTGATGGGGAAAGTTTCCCCAAACGTTTGTTCCAATATTTGGAAACGACCTCAGAAAGATTTCCCCTTGCGGTAGTCGTAGCTAACGTCAAGACGGTCATCATCCTTACCCGACGTTCTGCTATCACAGTCCTATCTAGGGTAGGGAGGGAGGGGTGGGGGCTCTATGGAATGGAATTTGGTATCATTTATGATAAGCCAGTGCTGTGTAGTGGCATGATTGAAAAAAAAAAAAAGTGACATCATATGAGTTCAGCCCTGAAATGTTATGGACCCGCATAGGTGGGCTTTCAACAACGGGAATTGTATTAGTTCATTAGTTATATCACATTCCATAACTTACAGAGACACTCTGAAGAGCATGTTTCACAGTGAGTTGCTCATCACATGGCATGTAGGCCTGTCATGGAGCCTTCGCACGTTACATTGTCGAAAATATTTGCAATTGACGTGTATGTGTGCGCGCGCGCGCGCGTGTGTGTGCGTGCGTGCGTGCGTGAGCGCGCGCGCGCGCGCGCGCGCGTGTGTGTGTGTGGTTGCTGTTGTTGTTGTTGATGATAATGATGATGCTATTGAAATGTCTGCAAAGCGCTTCCAGAATTAACAAAAAAAATCTGAATACCTCCATCCCATTTCTCTTGTAAGCACCGGTTTCTATGCCCCCCCCCCCCCCCCCCCCCCCCTCCCTTCCTCAGCCTTCTTCCTCAGCCTTCTCTCCCGCCCCGAGTCTCTCCGAGTCCGTGTTTAAGAAAGAAAAGAATTGATTGCTGAGCCTATTATGCGAACATTTTCGAATGTTTTTCTCACACTTGGAATACGCCACTCGTGTTGAATAATTGCTTTATGTATCCATGCTCTTCTTGGGGGTGTGGTTCATGGAATTAAGAGCGGAATGTCAATGGCAAAGAGAGATAAGCTCCATGCAGAATTGATGGGTCGATAACAAATTGGTTACGAGATTTGAAATAATATGTGCTCTCGCTCCTGATTACTTTTGCCACTTTTGAAACGCCATTGAAATCAGGGGGGGGGGGGGGGGGGGGGGGGGGGGGAAATGTGTGACAAGAAGCAAGTGTACACACACACACACACACACACACACACACTCAAATGGCTCTACCGCAGACAACACCAAATGCGCTTTCTCAAACGCAGTAGCAATACTGACGTAAATAGGGCAGGGTCTTTTCGATGCAGGCTGGCTGAGATCCGTATTTGTTGATTCTACTGATTTCTTCAGCATCCACGCTGAATGTTTTGGACTTGACGTCAAACTTGCAGGTGACCTCAAAGTGACCCTCGCCTGGCATAGTTTTGAAGGACACCTGATATAGCTCAGCGGAAGAAGGACGACGTTTCTGTTTGAAATTATATTCTCTCCATTCAGCTGAAAGAATGCTGGCAGTGGGTACGTAACGACGGCCGTCTGTGATTTCAAGCAAAGTCAGTTCTGCACATTGTTTCCGTAATTTTGCTGTATAACCATTGATTGCCTGAATCGCTGTCTTTACCGCCTCCAAGACGAGGGGATCCATTGGTTAAGAGGCTGCCACTCTAAGCATGCGCACCAGTGAGGAAAGATTTCAGCATCGGTGCACGTGCGCTCTTTTGGGATTTCCTTGAATAAACTGATGGCTCTGTTTTTCAAATCCCCTTTCTTCGTGGAGGTATGGTTTAGAATGTCAAGTAAGGTGGCGTGAATGTCGAAGGGAGTCGTCAGTCTTTTCGCATTGATTCGCACGTTTCTGATGATATCAGGGTGAAGTCTGTGAAACCAAGGAGGAAACCGGAAAGAAAAATACGGCATACGTTCCTCCAGCCTTCCTTGAGCAGTCGCCCGAATGTTCTGAAATCGAGCGCCATGATCTGACATTAAAATCAGCAAAGTAGAATTCAGATGCCCCTTCGTTTCCAAGTCTTGCAAGAAGGTTACAAGGTCATCATCCACGATTTGTATCTGATTGTTAGTGCTGTGGCTGCTTTCTGCATGAAAACCAAAAAAGAACTTAGGGACGTTCCTGTACATGTCAAACAGGTCCCTGAACCAGTTCATGAAAATCACGTGCCGTGGAGTGGCCCCCAAGCAGTAGGGAGGATAGTTCTTATAAGTAGGCTCTGCTGTCAGGTAATACGGGCGCATATAGTGATCCGTTGGCTGATCTTTGAATCCCAGCATTCTGAATTGAACTGTGCCTATACCTGGGGCATCTTCAGCGTACGCAGTGACGTAGCCATGGTTTGCGAACTCTTTCCATATCCATGGGTGATGATCGACTGGTTTTGCTCCCTCATATCCTCTGCGAGCTTCTGGCAGCTCTGCTTCGATTTTACCTGTCAACATAGGCAGCAAGGCGGCTGGCGTTCCATCATCCCTGATGTTATATCCGTCCAGTTCAATTCCCCCGAGTGTTTCGAGAAAGTACTTTCGGGTCTTCGGCAGATAGCGCACCCAAGCCATATGTGACATTGAGTCAAAACCGAGCATGAAGACACTCAGATTAAGACTGTTGACGGCCTGTGGTATGGTTGAGTCGTCCGCCTGGTGTTGTGCTGCTGATGGTGGTGGACCACCCTCTGGTGCTGAGCTACCTTCAGACTTTGAGGTGTTCTTGGAATTTTTGTTGTTGGATGGAGGTTTGAAGCTATGAAGACGTTCCATGACAGCGGCATTCCTGGCCACAGCAGCATGGACTTTGGAGTACCTCTCTCTGCTGGCAGACCAGCAGGACACTTGGAAAAAATCAGACTTCAGGGGCGTGCCGTCCCATATTGGTCGGGCCCATAGGTTAAAGCGCGCAAAAAAAATCCCCAAAACGCAAGACTGGTGCATACTCACATGTGATTTCCCCGTACAACCGTATGGCCTCACGTGAGATGTGGAAAGTCCCGTTGCTGACCATAATCCAGTCTTTCATGGCAGAGCTACAATTGACAGGAGTAGCAGGGCGGTAATACTGCATGACGGCTGGGTCATGGGGGTTGAGTGTAGGATGTACACATTTTTGACCCGAGAGGCGCTGCTCACTTCCCTGTTTGAAGACTGTGTCAGTGTTCACCCAATGCTCTTGGAAACAGGGTTCAAACCTTTCGCCAGCAACCGTCTGCATTTTGGTGGGGACAGTCTTCTTAACAGCATGTTTTGACAGAAGCAGCAGCAGCAGCAAAGCCAGACCTGCGATAATGAAAATTTTGAAGCTGACCAAACGAAACCTAAACTTCCAGGACATTTTTCGACACAAATGGTTCCACGTGTTACGTACCGATGTCATTTCTTATTATCAAGTCTCTGGCTTTGTCAGCTAAACAGTTTCTTCTCAGCTTAGTGAATGTATGATAGTCGATTTCTTATGGGGGAGAGTTCACCCTTGTAGTTCCATACGTTGATTTGCAATTTTGAACATTGCTTTTTTTTTTCTTTCGTTGTGGTCTTCCAACCCTTCAAAACTGTGAGGGGCTCTATAACAGATCTGTTTGCCTTATAGGTACTTCCTGTTCAGTGGGCGCGCACAGGTGTGTGTATTAGTGTGTGTGCGTGCGTGTATGTGTGTGTGTGCGTGTGCGTGTGCGTGTGTGTGTGTGTGTGTGTGTGTGTGTGTGTGTGTGTGACCTAGAGAAAGATAGGGCAAACATTTACAAAGTGCTGGCTTAAAGAAAAACTGTTTTGACCCTTTTCAATATTTCAACTTATTGAAAGGAAACATCAGTGTGCAAATAGTCAAGCAATGGACAAAAAATCTTATAGCAATGTATATGCCGTAAACTTTTTAAAACAATTTTGAAGTGAATCAGCTCTAGGAAAGCTATGTATTTAGCACCAATTTTGAAGCAATGTTTTTATCAAAATCGCTGATGAACTGACTGCTGCAAACATGTGTTTACATTCATGTAAGATCTAGATAGCTTTAGTTCAAATAAACTGTCAAAACAATGACAGCAAATCGGAACGCGAATGTACGGAAATCCTTAGATAGTGTTTGAACAGATCGGAAAAAAAGAAGAAAAAATCAGTATAACATGAAGAGTAGTCACTGTCACAATTGACAGATCATCACAACGATTGCATCACTATCTCGAAATGTGAAAATTGTCACACTGCTTTCTGTGTGCTTGTGAAATGTGCAGATCGTCAAAACAATGGCAGAGCAAGGTTTGTCACAGGGTGATTCCAGCATGCACGAGACAAGTGTAGATTGTTATAATGATCGCAGTGTGCATATTTGCGAAGTGTGGAAGTTGTCTTGGAGCTATATGGTCCCAAATGACGTCAGCACTTAGACGCGTGTTCTTGTGAAGAAAGAGAAGCACTAGCTGTGTGGAAACATGGAAAACACTTTGCTGTCCGAGGGCATCAGGACCAGAGGTTCCTCCCACGACGTCTCCACCAAGTCCTCTTAATGTTCCTGAAATCAGACATCAGAGGATGTTTAAGAGAAGGCGTGAAAAAAGGACGAAGAAAAGGAAATGTGAAACAAGAATTTTGTATTTCCGTTAATCAAAATAAAACCAAACTGGATGGTTAAGATGCAGAGGGAAACCAAATGCAGATGAATTATTCTTTCGTTATTATCAAAATGGCTTAGTAGACATTTCTTACAGAAACAAAGCATCAGCACTGTGAAAATATTCAGCTGATTCATTGTCAGAATATTGCGTCCAATGGGTTAACAACAAAGATGTTACACAACACAGAATCGATACTCCATGTCATCCAGTGGCCAATAGATCGAATCGTAGAGTTCCCATATTGATTGCTTCCTGTGGCCTGTCAGTGTCGGGGCTGTGACAGGTTGACCTAGGTGTGGCTGTATGTGAGTCGGTCGAAATGAGGCGCGTGGAGTAACGTCATGAAGAGGACACGGAAGATGAGTCAGAAGAATTGCTTCTTTTTCTGTTGTGGTTCAGTGAAATAAGATCTGTTTGCATGACAAGACAAACTCAGAGAGTTCTTTGTCATTTCACCCCGCATCACATACATACATTCTACCACTTATACAGTTCTGCATAGTCACCTCTTCGAAGATTGGGAAACAGCAAACAGCCCGTTTCGAAAATCAACTCGCTGTGATTTCCATGCTTAAGGAAAATCAGCTGAAATATACTGTTGGCTGGCCAGGGTAATGTAGATGGGCGGGACACATCGACACACGCACCTGCAAATGTGCGTAACCACTCACATGCACAAGGGCTTGTCTCGCACATTGCACACACACATACACGCACATGAAAGATTCACTATTCCCAAGTCTTCTCTTTCTCTCATTACTTTCCTTTCTCTCTCCCCCTCCTCCTCCGATCCTCTCCCCTCTTTTCCTTCAACCCCCATTCCCGTTCATCCTCCCTGCCCCGGATTCTTTTCCCCGATTAAAACAAAATGATTCTCCGACACTAGTTTTTGTACTCCCAGTTCTTATAGAACAGGGAGTACTTTACGATGGGAACGAAGAAATGCTGTCTGTGTGTCTGTCTGTCTGTCCGTCCGTGGTCAAAATGTGTTCCACTTGCTCCAAACAAAACTGCTGGGCCGATCTTTCTGAAAATTTGTAGGTATGTTCATTAGGGGTCATTGATGATGCCCGATGTTTTATTTTACCGTTAAGTCCGTTACTAACGGCTATAACGGCCCATAACGGTTTTTCTTCTTTATGGAAAATCTCAGAAAGTACTTTGCCGATCTTTCTGAAAATTTGTAGGTATGTTCATTATGGGTCCAGATGATGGCCGATGTTTACCAGAATAGCCGTTGCTAACGGCAATAACGGCCCGAAACGGTTTTTCCTCTGTATGGAATATCTCATGCATATTCAAGATAAACTGGAGTATGTTTATATGCTTTGCATCTTGTTTTAATGTTTATCTATGGGCGGATTGTACGTTTTGCTTCCACAATACTTGTCCAAACCTGGCAATGCATCGTTTATTATTTCTCTGGTTTTCCCTGCTTCCTTGCGTGTCTTCTTTCCCCTTTCACCCCGTTCCCATGTGTGCTTTTCCCCCTGCCATCCCCACTTCCCACCCCTCCCACTTCCCACCCCTCCCACTTCCCACCCCTCCCACTTCTCACCCCTCCCACTTCCCACCCCTCCCACTTCTCACCCCTCCCACTTCCCACCCCTCCCACTTCTCACCCCTCCCACTTCTCAAGCCTCTGTTCACCCATTTCCTGCCCCTCTTTGGTTTCTCTTCACTTTTTATTTTTCCTTTTCTTCATTTTTTATATTCTACACTGATTTTTTTTTTTTTCCCATTTTCTCATTGATGGTGTTACGTATGAGAATTGGAATAACTGAAGAACTATGGGTTCGTCACACATGTGCACTTTTATGCCACAATATTCTCCATCACCACTTCCCCCACTCCTTTTTTTTTTTTTTTTTAGTACTACTAGATAAAAACTCGTATTCCATGCCCTCCTCCCCTGTCTCCTTAGAATATTCCCACTCGTTACACCCTCGTTCATTTTCCTGCTGTAATCCTACCGTTTTACCGCCACCCCGTTTATGAATTTGTTTAAAATTTCTCATTTCTATCATCAAGGACATCGTAAGAATAAGCTTCTATAAGAAAGTACATCAATATATTACGCCTTTCTTTGTCACAAGGGTTTTTGTTTTAGAGAGAATATATATATATATATATATATATATATATATATATATATATATATATATATATATGTATGTATGTATGTATATATTCACAAGTAGAATTTTCCGTTGCCTGCACCGCGCCACAACCAAACAGTGAGAACAGGCAGACTTAAAATATACCTGGTAAAAACAAGTTCTGCATTTTCTCCACACAAGGACAAAATCTAACATAAAGATTCGAGGTTTCGCCCATAGGCTTCATCAGGAAAATGTGAACGGGTCACATTCTGATCACATTCTCCTGATGAAGCCTGTAGCCGAAAGCTCGAGTTTTGATAAAGATAAGATAAAGAAATGAAATGATTGATTACATGTATTTACATTCAAGCTTAGGAAAGAGAGAATGGGAAGCCTTCATTCTGTAGCTTACTGAGTCACCTTCGGGTGATTTTTTTTTTTCTCCTTCTTCTTCTTCTTCTGCGTAAGCAGGCTGATACTCCTGCGGACACTCCCTGTATAGACAGGCAAGTATTAAACCCATCTACCCAAAAAAGGGAGTGGCGTTTTGTGTGTATGAACGTTTTTTTTTTTTTTTTTTATCCCGCCATTAAGGCAGCCATACTCGCAACTTCGGGGAAGGTGCATGCCATGTGTAACGTATCATCCATACCAACAGCCAAACTGGCCCTCTCTTCCGAAAGTTGGTGACGGGATTTTACGTGTGTGCAAGATGTTGTGCGTGCGTTCACACACGGAACCTCGGTTTAAAGTCTCATTCGAAGGACTGTATGGGAAAAGGAGTCAGAACCAATGTTAAGTCCGAGGGAAAAATTTCCCCTGTACCGAAACGGCCCGGCGGAGATTCGAACCCCCACGCCAAGATTGCGAGTCCGGCGCTCTACCACTGAGCTATTCCGCCCCCCCCCCCCCCCCCCCGCTTTTTTTTTTTTTTTTTTTTTTTTTTTTTTACTTTCAATTCACAGCATCCTTTCTGCCACTGACAGGAGTTAAGTTATGGCATGCTTGTATCTGAATTCCCTTGCTGACCACTTTGCTCAACCCTCGTGTTGTCCTACTTGGTCACCTGGGCTTTAAATATGTGTCCTTTTGTTCCCCAATGTTCGCCATCACCACTTCCCTCATTCCACTCCTTTTGTGTACTCCCAGATCTTATAGAACAGGGAGTATTTCACAATGGGAAAGAAGAAATGCTCTCTGTCTGTCTGTCTGTCTGTCCGTCCGTCCGTTCGTCCGTGGTCAAAATGTGTTCCACTCGCTCCAGACACAAAACTACTGGGCCGATCTTTCTGAAAATTAGTAGGTTTGTCATTACGGGTCACGGATGATGCCCGATGTTTTATTTCACCATTATATTCGTTACAAACGGCTATAACGGCCCCCTAATGGTTTTTCTTCTCTATGGAATATCTCAGAATATCTCGGCCGCTCTTTCTGAAAATTTGTAGGTATGTTCATTATGGGTCACAGATGATGGACGATGTTTACCAGAATAGCCGGTACTAACGGCTATAATGGCCCAAAACGGTTTTTCCTCGTTATGAAATATCTCACGCGCGTATTCAAGATAAACTGGGAGTAGTACGTTTATATGCTTTGCATCTTGTTTTGTTTAAAGTATGACAAACAACCCTCCTATACCATGTTCTCCTCCCCTGTCTCCCTAGTCTTTTCCCACCCCCTCCAGCCTGAGTCATGTTCCTATGTGATCCTGCTGCTTCAGCCTGTCCCGTTAGTGAATCTATTCTAAATTGTAACTGTTCTTTGTTTTTTGTTTTTAATCAAACAACAATTCCTCCTTCCTTCCCTTTTCCCCACAACTGATCGTCGTTTGCCAGTATGTTCAAGAAAAAAGGTTTGGTGCGCGTGTGTGTGTGTGTGTGTGTGTGTGTGTGTGTGTAACAACTGCTTAAGTTTGTTTTGTTTTTGGTTTGTTTGCGTTTTCTTTCTATGTTGAGAGGCGGTTCATAACAGAGAGAGAGAGAGAGAGAGTGTGTGTGTGTGTGAGTGAGTGAGTGTGTGTGTGTGTGTGTGTGTGTGTGTGTGTGTGTGTGTGTGTGTGTGTGTGTGTGTGTGTGTGCGTGCGTGTGTGTGTTTTACATATGTTTAGGATTTCTAAGTAATCTTCTCGTCTGCCTGCTGTTGTAGTAGGTTTCTAAGTGCAGATTTGCAGTACAGGGAATTTCAGTATTGGACTAAAACATACTCATATCTAAGTAAGAAAGAACAAGATTAGGCAGTAATAATGTTGAAAACCCACGTGCTGTCATCAGTCTGGTTACGTGTGTGCTGTGTGGCATCGCGTGTGGGAGTTCGATGGGTGACTGGTAAGGAAGGCGAAATCTGCCTTGTGTGTGAAATAACCTCTTTCTGTGATAACAAATATGGGGGGAGACAGACAGACAGACAGAGGGAGGGAGGGAAACGGAGAGAGGGAGGAAGGGAGACGGAGAGAGAGAGGTTGCGAGCACAGGTTTCCCTTGGGCGTGGAAATGGAATTGGCTGTAGATGTTTAATGGGGCATTGGATCATTTTCTACAGGCAAAGATGACCTATGGAATCTACAGATGACTTGTTTTCCGAGATAGTTGTATATAGTTTAAAGCTGCTTGGGTTCCCGCTAGATTATTGTGTGTAGCGCGTGTGAAATTAGTCAGAAAAGATTTGTCCTCTTCCTGGTGAGGCCTTGGATCGCCGTAACCTAGAAAGGTTCAGAGAAAAAGCTTGCAGCTTGCCGTTCACTTTGAAACTGCTTGGCCCCCGACTTCGTGTGGCAGCTTGGAGTGGAGAAAAAGGGCTCTCAACGTTTGTTGTGAACGCATCCAGAAAGTGTGTACTGCTAAAAACGTGTGTGTGTGTGTGTGTGTGTGTGTGTGTAATGTACACGTTCTTTATAATGTAAACGTTCTCTTCCATATACATGCAGTTTAACGGATGACGATCGCCGTAAGTATTGCTCACATTCAAATTTGACCGATAGAGAAGCCTTTTTATTCAAAGGTTTTGACACGAGCTGTAGACCATACCAGTATCAAATGTTTCTTCTTGCTGAAATTGGAAATGAAATGAGGCCGGGAACAGTAAACAATAAACAGCAAACAAGTGGGGTAGTTTTTTGCTCCCATAAGGAAACCTAACACAGAGTAACTTTTATTCAAGACTGGCACAGCCTTTTAAACTTGAATAAAGTCAGACAAATACAAAGACGAACAATCTAATGAAGGGGGGGAGGGGGGAGGGGGGACAAGCGCAGGCCAAACAACTAAATGAAGTGAAGAGTTTTCATGTCTGTAATATATTTTCTTATTTCATGTTCCCAGTTTCTCCATCTTCAACCTCCCCCCCCCCCCCCCCCCCCCCCCTCCTTAAGTCCAAAGTTTTGCCAAGTCATTACTATGAAGACAATTTAGTTGTTTGGCCTGCGCTTGTTCCCCCCCCCCCCCCCCCCCCCCCTTAGATTGTTCGTCTATGTATTTGTCTGACTTTATTCAAGTTTAAAAGGCTGTGCCAGTCTTGAATAAAAGTTACTCTGTGTTAGGTTTCCTTATGGAGCAAAAACTACCCCCACTTGTTTACTGTTTATTTCTTCTTGCTGTCGGGAAAGCGTTCGAGTCGTAAACCAACGCCGTGACAACACGGAGAGAAGGGTCTCTTTCGTGGGATAGGGCTATTTTGATATCGCCAATCGTGAAGTTGGGCGTTCACGAGCATTATAAATAAAGCGTAGAACTACCTACAGGAAGGAAATCGTTCAGCAGACGTGGAGCAAGCGACATCATCACTTGCAACACTATATGCATCATTCCACTCTCTTCACATTAGACAGACTGACATACAGAGACAGAATCTCCCTTCTCTTCTCTCTCCTACCCTATTCTTTAATCCACCCATCCACCACCCAGCCCCACCCACCCCACGGTATGGTCTACCCTTAAACAAACCGCTGTAACCGAAAGTAATGAAAGACTACTGGCGATCGCTGCACACCAGCATGGTATTGGATACAGAATATTTTCATATCAAGAGTTTCTTGACCAGATACAGAAATAATTAGGAGGGAAATCGGGGGAGGCAAATCTCCTCCTAGATAAAATGGATACAGGATTGAGCCTTTGATTCACCCTGCAACACCTTGGGTCACCCCCCCCCCCCCCCCCCCCCCACCTAACCATCCCCCCCTCCTCCACCCTACCTCAAGTGTCGTTAAAATCGGTCTCGTAGTTTTTGCTTGATAGACAAAGAAAAACAGAGATGCACGAAAACTTCATCTGCGTGTTGGAAGTGATGACAACCTAGGTAGTCAATGTATTCATCTTGTAAGTATAGGATTTTTTCTTGTCTCAAAAGGTATAATTACAAATATTCTTCATGTAATTTTACGGGCCATAATGACCGTTTTCGCTTGCTATGATTTATCAGTGTGTTCAGAGCGCGATAATTTTTTTCTTCTTCAAACTATTTTCCTCCCTTTCCACGTTCAATTAAAAAAGTGTGTCGACAGAGAGAAAATGATGGTCAACCGTAAAAACTATAACTGGCCATGAGTGTCGAAAAGCAAATTAAAAATGACTTGGCAGAACTTTGAACTTAAGGAGGGCGGAGGGGGGGGGGGGGGGGGGGGGGGCAGGAGGTTGAAGATGTAAAAACTGGGAACATGAAATTAAGAAAATATGAAAACTCTTCACTGGCTGCATAGGGAACCCATCGCAATCCCTTTTAAGGCAGATATATTTGTATTGCCTGCTCCGAGGCAGATATATTTGTATTACCCTGCTTTCGAGGCCTTTCGTCCGCTGGGTCGGAAACTCATCAGGGAGACACGGCTGGCTGTGATCTGCGCTCCCGGCATCAAATAGAGACACACCACAGTCCATAATACCGTGGTGTTCTCACCACCAAGGGTGCAAAAAAGAATCCAATAGCACCCCGAAGCAGGCAGCGAAGAGTAGTAAAGGAAACCAAACGAAAGTGTGGGGAGGAAAAAAGTTTGCTGAAAAACTACAGATATTGCAAATAGTATAAAATGTAGGGGGCAATCTTTGAGCCTACACTTGAGGATCCACCCAAGGATGCAAGGGAGATCAAAAGACAAACACAGACAGACAGAAACAAATACAAATAACCTCGATTTAATCAAAACGAAATCGGAAATGAAATGAGGCAGGGAACAGCAAACAATAAACAGTAAACAAGTGGGGTAGTCTTTGCTCCCCAAAGAAAACCTAACACAGAGTAACTTTTATTCAAGACTGGCACAGCCTTTTAAACTTGAATAAAGTCAGACAAATACAAAGACGAACAATCTAATAGTGGGGGAAAAAAAAAGCGCAGGCCAACAACTAAATTGTCTTCATAGTAATGACTTGGCAGAACTTTGAACTTAAGGGGGGGGTGTGTGTTCAAGTTTAAAAGGCTGTGCCAGTCTTGAATAAAAGTTACTCTGTGTTAGGTTTCTTTACGGGAGCAAAGACTACCCCACTTGTTTACTGTTTATTGTTTGCTGTTCCCTGCCTCATTTCATTTCCGATAAAGGGCGAGTGTTTTGGCGATGGGCCACGCCCTGTTTTGTGATCGTTGGAATTACCGTTAAAGGTTGTATTCACTCATGCGCTCTGAGGCCTTCGTGAGAGAGAGAGAGAGAGAGAGAGAGAGAGAGAGAGAGAGAGAGAGAGAGAGAGAGAGAGAGATCTTGTGCCCCTATCAGTGACACTGCCATCGTTCATTCCGGTCACGCCGCGTACAGCCAAACCCAGCCCCATAAGCCCACAGGGAGCAACGGATAATAGGCCATCATCATGAGACATCCCTCCAGAGCAAAAGATGTGTAAGACATTAACTGGATATAGTTAGCTAGCTATGTGGGAATATATATATATATATATATATATATATATATATATATATATATATGGGGTGGATATCTATATATCTCTTAATGTTCTCGTTCATTATGCATACCCTCCCATGTGCACATGAGTTTGCGCGCGCGCGTGTGCTTGTGTGTGTGTGTGTGTGTGTGTGTGTGTGTGTGTGTGTGGTTCAGACATGGTATGTGACATCTTATTTTTAATTCATCTGTTACTAACGCGGGATACCAATATGATTTTGTTATGGGTACCAAGGCACTCCAGTTGACGTGGCAATGACTTAGCTGATTTTCATGCGAAGGAAGCTGGAAGAAACGCATCCAATGTTTTGAATTGTGATGCCCCTCTTTCTCCATCTGAAGCTATTCACATTCTCACACGTTCGGTCTGGAACATGAGACAGATACAATGCCTCGAAGATTCAGCTCGGAAGTACAGAAGAGATATGACTAATCCAACAAGAAAATGTTGTAATCCCCCAGGGCCTAACCAAAACCGTAACCTTATACATACGCTGCGGGTTAATAAATGGTTTGGCAGATATTTATAACCGGCCCCTGCATGTGCATGTGGTCAGATCCTTGATATTCCTTATGTTCCAGTTGACTGTACTAGTACAAGAACTCACTTTCAGCCTCTTCGTGATAAGATCAAGTCTCTTCACTTTCCGCTGGCAATGTCCAGTGTGTTCAATGCCTGTTATGAGACTGGGCGGAGTCTGGCACTGCTTGCTGTTTATCTTATTAAATCTCATCCACTTGGAAGGTATTACTCTAGGTATGTATTATATCAGTAGGGTTTGGCGTCTAATATGCGAGTGCAGCAAGGCTTTCTCATTCCCCCTCCCCCCCTCCCTTCCTCCCCCTTCTTTCCCCTCCCAACCCCACCCCCCACCCCCACCCCCATGCCACACATACAGCTATAAGCTCTTCGACTCTTACGAGTAATATGTCAGCCTATTCCATATTCTGATGATCGTTGCATCCCGCCTGTTGCATACACATGTGGCCTCATAGAATCGTTTCTGTGTACCAGTGTATATGGGGGCTAACCAAGCAGCTGATCATGATCGAGCTCACGGTGCCATATGAGAACAGAATGAAGGCGGCTCAAATCTACAAGACTGAAAAGTATGCTGATCTGGCAAAGCTGAGGAGAGAAGGCTATCAGGTCAAAGTCCTCACTGCAGAAATTGGAGCTAGGGGGGTTGTAGGAACGTCTGCATACAGCCTCATGAAACAGTTCTCAGTTGCAGGGAGGGAAAAAAACCAGAGCCCTGAAAGCAATGGCAGAAGTGGCAGACAGGTGTTCAAGCTGGATCTGGTCAAGGAGGAACAAAAGTTAACTTCATAAGGCTTAACTTTTCCTACAAATATCAGGTGTTTCCAGTGGTCAGTGTTTAGCGCGCGAGTCATTAAGTGGAAATGAGCATGTCCAGAGGGTCATGGATTCGAATCCCAGCCATGGCTTGTCCCAAGATGGGAAAAAAAAGGGGGCAGCAGAGGGACATCCGGAGTCATGAACCGGGTGTGGCCCAACCCCCCTAGAGTGTCAGAAAGATAGGGGCCGAAACACTTGCTTGAAGGGGGCTTCTCTCTTCCTGCACTCGGGCATTGGGTATTGTTGCTTCGCTTTCCTCTTTGTAAAAGTCTGCCAGGACGTTTGCTGCTTTTCTTCCCGTGTGGTGCGTACCGTTTTCTTTGATGACGGTTATGCTGTGTCCTGCTCTGGTGTCTTCATTCAGGGCTTTTGTCACGCGAACGTGTGTGTGTGTGTGTGTGTGTGTGTGTGTGTGTGTGTGTGTGTGTGTGTGTGTGTGTACTAGTGTATGAGTGTGTGTGTGTGTGTGTGCATGAACGCGAACGTGTGTGTGTGTGTGTGTGTGTGTGTGTGTGTGTGTGTGTGTGTGTGTGTGTGTGTGTGTGTACTAGTGTATGAGTGTGTGTGTGTGTGTGTGCATGAACGCGAACGTGTGTGTGTGTGTGTGTGTGTGTGTGTGTGTGTGTGTGTGTGTGTGTGTGTGTGTGTGTGTGTGTACTAGTGTATGAGTGTGTGTGTGTGTGTGCATGAACGCGAACGTGTGTGTGTGTGTGTGTGTGTGTGTGTGTGTGTGTGTGTGTGTGTGTGTGAGAGAGAGACAGACTCCTTTTATATAAAAAAAAAAAAATGTTAGTCTTTTCATCATGTCTCCTTGAATGTCAGAACAACTAAAAGTGAATCTGACAGTAAACTGATTCCAGTGTGTGTGTGTGTGTGTGTGTGTGTGTGTGTGTGTGTGTGCGCGCGCGCGCGTGTGTGTGTGTACTAGTGTATGAGTGTGTTTGTGTGTGTGCATGAACGCGAACGTGTGTGTGTGTGTGTGTGTGTGTGTGTGTGTGTGTGCGCGCGCGCGCGTGTGTGTGAGAGAGAGAGAGAGAGAGAGAGAGAGAGAGAGACTCCTTTTATATAAAAAAATGTTAGTCTTTTCATCATGTCTCCTTGAATATCAGAACAACTAAAAGTGAATCTGACAGTAAATTGATTCCAGTGTGTGTGTGTGTGTGTGTGTGTGTGTGTGTGTGTGTGCAAGCGCCCAAGTGGGCGTGTAGTTGCTCACCTGTGAATGTGTGTGGGCAACAATACGAGTGTTTGTGCGTGCATAGGCGTGTGCGTTTGTGTGTATGCGGTATTTTTATTTCTCCAATCTGTATAAATGATACGGGGATAATTTTCAAAACATAAAAGATTTAGGGAAGTAACCTGAGGAAGCAGTGAAGGAAATCTACACTTTCAACGCATGCATACTCTCACGCCCATCCTCTGCCCCTCCCCATCCCTCATGTTTCTCGACAACAGGATAAAGAGAATGCATATTTTTTTTTCAACACCGATTCGTTTGGGGAACAAAAACAAACAAACGAAAACAAAATTCATGGGGAAAAAAAAACTTCACGAGATTGCAGTATAATCGAACGTGTCAGTTCGAAACCCACAGTCAGTGCCAAACAGAAACAAGTTCCTTGAATGATTTCATTTGCGGTGAACTGCGCAGCTGTTTCGGATTTTTGGAGATCAGTCCAAACACGTGCCGTCACACCGAATGTCAGGAATAAATGATCAGCTACGACAGTTTCCTTTTCTGATTTTCAAGACCCGTAAAACTTCAAAGCGAGTCTTGAGGCCATACCATGTCAGAGCTGTTGCTGTTGAACGAGTGACGTATTGTGTCAGCCGATGTTGGAAGTCTTTGCCTTGTTTAGCTGCTGAGCAAGTGGGTATGGGATGGAAATTAGCCTTATCGCCCCTTCCTCATTTACATCTGACAACTCGAGGCACTCTATGCTGCCGCCATTAGCACCCTCTCTATCTTCTCCTTCCCTCCACGCCTATGCCCCTCCCCACTCCGGCCAATATTCCTCATGGTCATTGTGCATAACCGATTCACACACACTTGCGCACAGGCGCTGACCTCTCCAACCCTCCTTTGACCTTCCTTCTGTCCCCCATTTCCCCCTGCCCCCCCCCCCCATGGCCTCCCTGTACGCCCCCCCCCCCCCCCCCCCCCGACTCCCCGCTGTCCCTTCCGGCCTCTATCCCACCCCGTCGCGGGCGCATGTGTGTGGGACCAAACATGCGAGGGCGCGCGCGCGTGCGCGCGGGGGCACGTGCGTGCGCGCGGGCGTTCGTGCGCGGGCGTTGGTGCGTGCGCGCGGGCGCTCGTGCGTGCGCGCGGGGCGCTCGTGCGTGCGCGCCGGCGCTCATGCGTGCGCGCGCGGTGGAGGCCGCGCCCGCGTGCGCGCGCGCGTGTGCGCGGGCGCATCCGTACGGGTGGGCGTGCGCTTGGGCGCGCGTGCGCGCATTCGCGCGTGGAATACATAAACTCACGCATGCGCGTATGAACATAATACTTACGGACACACGTGATGGGCGGGGGGAGAGGGGGGGGGGGGGTTGGTGGAATTCCAGCTCCGCTTTCGTTCTGATTTGGATGGGTTCTGTTGTTCATTGGTTACGATTGTTGTAGAGGTTATAGGTAGTTAATTTGTTGATTTAATCCTTTTTTTTTTTTTTTTTTTTTTTGTGATGTGATGAAAAGATGTTAAATTTCAATTCTGCCCTCCACCTCCAACTCGCCCCCCACCCCCAACCCCACACACCTTTTTTTTTGTTTGTTTTTTTTTGGTCACCTTACCCCACGCTCACCCCGCCCTCGATATTGGGGGCAATGTCTTATCTAGATGGCTTATGTTGGTTTTAATTTTTCATTTAATTGTTCTTTTGTGTGTTTCCTTTTTTTTTTTTTCTTTCCAGATCATCTGTGATTATTGCATGAATGTATTCGTAGCATGTAAAGAAAACGCTGCCTGTCCTTTGCTCCCGATAGCATTTGTCAACTAGATTAAGTACTGGCGTCTTTCTTTTAAGTGTCTATAACACTTGTATTCCTTTTTTGCTTGCTTATGTTTTTCAACTCTTTCTTCATTTTGGTTAGTTGGATGTTCTTGAATTTATTTGATTGATAAATACGAAAATGAATAATAGCTTATCTATTCTTTCAGTTAATTGTCAAGGCCTCAAAGATAAAAAAAAGAGGCGTGATGTATTCCATTACTTGAGAAACAAGAAATATTCCTTTTATTTCCTACAAGATACACATTTTGAAGAAAAGATTGAAAAATACGTTTAGCTGAATGGGGATATGCGGGTTATTTTTCAAATTACACCTCCAATTCAAAGGGGGTGGGAATATTGTTTAATAACAATTTTGAGTTCAAAGTCAAACGTGTCATCAAAGATAACTCGGGAAACTATATCATGCTACTTACTGAAATTCAGGAAAATACCTTTCTTTTTGTAAATATTTATGGACCAAACAGAGATGATCCAGAGTTTTATAACAACCTGAAACAAAAGATTTATGAGCTTGGTATTGAGAATATTATAATAGCTGGAGATTTCAATTTAGTCCTTGATCCAGCAAAAGATTATCATAACTATAAACATGTTAACAACCCTAAGGCAAGGGAAGAGCTCGAAAACATGATTGAAGATTTGGAATTAAGTGATATATGGCGAGAACTAAATCCAGAGTTTTTGCGGTATACATGGAGAAGAACAAACCCTTTTCAACAGGCTAGATTATATTTCTTTCTGATTTCAGACAAAGTAGTAACATTTGTAGATTATGTGGATATTGAATGTGGATATAGATCAGATCATTCGAGTATACTATTGAAACTAAAATTTAATGAAAGCTCAAAACATAACACTTTTTGGAAATTTAATTCATCTCTTTTAAAAGACAACTTATATGTAAATGAGATAAATTCTGAGATAAGATCTGTTATAGATGAATATGCGATGAATGCAAATATTAATTATGTACCTGACGAAGAACTACGTTTTTCTGTTCCTGATGATACTTTTCTTGATTTCCTTCTTATGAATTAAGATCAAAGACAATTTCATTTTGCAACAATGAAAAAGAAGAAAATACAGGAAGAGGAAAATCGACTAGAATGTGACATTCGAAGATTAGAAACAACAAAGTTTATAAGCGAGGACGATATTAGGGCTATAGCAGCAAAAAAAAGAACAATTAAAACATATTAGAGAAAAACGAATGGAAGGTGTCTTGCTACGATCAAGAGCTAGGTGGATAGCTGAGGGTGAGAAAGTAAGCAACTATTTTGTAATCTTGAGAAATGTCATTTTGTAAGTAAAAATATGTCTAGGATCACGGATCAGCAAGATAATGTTTTAACAACCCAGAAAGAGATTCTTCTAGAGGTTCAGAATTTTTATAGATTACTTTACGCAGAATCCGAAGTAGAAGATAGTGAAATAATGGATTTAGTAAACGATACACCATGTCTAAATGAACCAGAAGCAAACGAGTTAGAGGGAGAAATTACTCTTGAAGAGCAACTGATGTCTTAAAGAATATGAAAAATACAAAAGCCCAGGCTCTGATGGATTTTCGACGGAGTTCTTTAAAGTGTTTTTTGGAAAAAAAAAATGGATTATTTGTTATTAGAGCATTGAATGCTAGTTTTCAAAAGAGGAGAATTGTCTAGTGTGCAAAAAGAAGGGATTATTATATGTATTCCCAAGGGGGACAAGCCAAGACAATATATAAAAAACTGGAGACCAGTTTCACTTTTAAATGTAGTGTATAAAATTGGATCAACATGTGTTGCAAATCGCATAAAAAATGTTCTGCCAAGACTTACTGATGAAGACCAGACGGGTTTCATTAGAAACAGATACATCGGTGATAACTTAAGATTGATATATGACACAATAGCTTACTTAGATCAAAATAATTTACCTGGATTGTTATTAAATATAGATTTTGAGAAAGCTTTTGACTCGATTAATTGGGTTTTATGTTGAAGGTATTAAAAAAAATTGGTTTTCAGAAAGACATCTGCAGATGGATAGATACATTCTATAAGA